>JBAGKK010037343.1:0-10680 GCA_037177015.1 Euceroptres primus | reverse complement strand
ATAGTCACAACAACATGAAAAACTTGTTGTTGCAACTAGGTGATCTGGTGGAATCTGTGTTTATTTCTTCTTTATTTCTTTTTTTTTTCTTTCTTCATCTTCTTTCTTTTTCTTCTTCTTTCTTTCTTATGAAACAATTTTATCAACAAAAATTATGCCTTGCAAATACATTTTAAAATTTTTAGGTTTACACACTTTTACGATTTAAATAATTTTTTTTTTCATACCTACGTAACAAATGCTACTTTAAACGTCTGTTTAGCTAGTGCAAAATGATGAATTCCCCACGAAACCATTATTGCAGTGTGTTCAACTTCATGTCATAGATTATTTCACGCAAAAATAAACTTTTTGCGCAAACAATACTTTTTCAACACGCCGTGCGCAATCCTCAATATTTCGCACTCTTACGAAAAAAAGCATGCGCAATATTTAGGATTGCGCACGTTATATTGAAAAATAAAGTACGTAACTGCGTGCAGTAGAGTCATAGATTATTTCACGCAAAAAATACTTTTTGCGTGAAATAATCGATGATATGAAGTTGCACACACTACAATAATGATTTCGTGGGGAATTCATCATTTTACACTTGCTAAACAGACGTTCAAAGTAGCTTTTGTTACGCACTTTTAAAAAAAATAGTATGAGACTTCCCGCACATGTTGCTCAATATACTATTAAAGAACATAAAAATAATACAATTAATTTTTCGCCATCAGAAAGTTTTTTAATTCAATAAATTTTGACATAATCCACTGAATAAATAATATATAAATTTTATGACGTTAAATTAAAAAATTATGTCACTAAATGTCGAAACAAAATAAATCTAAATTTTAATTGTATTTTATACAAACCAGAATCTTGTGTACAAGATTTTTCTTCTAGTCAATCTGATTTTGAGTTCCTAGATGCAGCGACTGGAGTCTTATAATTCCTCTAACCAGGTTCTCTACTTGCTCGAACGTTATTCAACAAGTCCAAGACTTTTTTTACTAGAGAACCTATTTACTGTTTCCAGAAGCTCCAAAATGGGTACTGTAACTTTGTGTATAGTCACTGTAATCAGAAATCTGGTCGCAGCAACTAGAAAATGTTGTTTCCAATACTTTAAATGGCGAACTTGATTTTTTAGTCACCCTGACTAGGAACCATTTCTCCAGTGTATTTAAATTAAACCATTTAGAGTAATTTTTTGTAAGTAAAATTATCAAAAAGGGATTGTATCATAATGCGGTTTACCACTTACTTGCTGTCATTAAATTAAAAAAATGAAAAATGTGCTTTCAACATGGATACATAAATTTTTACTTCTGATAATTTCGTCATTTTTATTATCGTGTGATTTTTTTACAACTATTTTTTTTGTTCCTTGTATTCACGGAACATTTAGCTTTAAAATTTTCCGCAAAAACAGTCTTTTAATTATCAAAAATACCGTAATTAATATGTTTTTATTGATAGTGTCATTTTTAATCTGGATAATTCGTGAAAGATTAGATTTTTGAGCTGAAGTAATTTTTTTGTTTTAGGTTATGAGCATTTTAGATTTATCAAATGCTGCTAACCAAAAAATAATAGTAAATAAGTTCAACGTTTATTTCAACCAGAATCTTTTAAGATACGGTAGGGTGGGGCTATTATGTACAATTTTTACGTATTTTTCGAGGTTTTTTTAAACTTTACACCCAAGAAAAATTTCTTCAGCTTTTACATTTTACAGACAATTAGAGAACTTAATTTAGAAGAGAAATCAATCATTTTTAGATTTTGAAATCATTTTCTACTTATTAATAATAATTGTTGAAAAGTTGTATCTTTTTGTACCGCCGATCTTCTAAATAGGTACAGCTATTGTTTTTTTTATGTTTTAAATGAATAAAACAATTTTTTAATACTGAAATACTACTTAGAATTATTATTTAACTGTTTGAGAATACTTTCTGATGATAAAATATGAAAAAAAGTTTAATTAAGAAATTTATATTAGTTTGAGATTAATAAAACAGAAAAAAATAAAACAATTAAACATCAATGTTAATATTAACGAAATATTTTTTTAGAAGGATCTTTAATTTGATTAACATCCATCTAAGATTTTAAGGTCATTTCTAACCATTTAATTTACTGGCCATCCCCAACTGAACAATTTAACTGATCTATAATTTATAATTTAACTGATACAAATTTTCTCCTGGAGGCAAAGAAATATTAAATATTATTATATTTATTAAATTATACTATATTAAAATAACAATAATTACAGATAACTTTTTAGAGACAACATTTTCTCTTATAATTGATGTTAAAATCTTAAAAATGCAGGATAAAAACTTGATTCTGTCATCGATTAAGCTGCAAAATCGAAAATATCTATTAGAATAACTAGTTCTTTTATGTTGGCAAAATGCGCGGGTCATTTGAAAAACTTTTGAGTGTTTTTTTCATGAATTATCCAGATCTGGGAAAATGACACTACCAATAAAAACATCTTAATTACGTTGTTTTTTATATGTAAAAGTCTGTTTCTCTGGGAAGTTTTAAAATCAAATGTTCCGTGCATGCAAAGAACAAAAGAAACAGTTGTAAAAAAATCCTACGATAGTAAAAATTACGAAATTATCAGAGGTAAAATATTACGTCATTTCGAAAACACAGTTTTAAATTTTTTAATTTAAAAGCAGCAATTTGAGAGGTTCCCGGAGAAAATAACTGCGTTTTTTTTTGTTTTTCAATTAGTCAATATTAACACGTGCCACAAAGGCCCCGAGAATCTCATTAAATTAACATGGGCAATTTTTTGTTTTTAGAAAAATGAGATTCACGTTTAAATAATATAATTTGTATATATAATTTGTTTAAATAATTTTTTTCCCTACCAACCCACTGAAAGGTACATTTTTTTACATCTATTTGGACAATAAATCATTGACAGAAGGAATAATTTTTGTTTAAAGTATTTTCCAATTGTTTAAACAATTGAATATTATTTTGTTGTAACTTTTTCTTAAAGAGGGGTAGAAATCTCTAGTTTTTCTCCAATTTGGTTAACTTTGTCACTTATTATTATAATATTATTATATATATAATATATAATTATTATAATATTATTATAATACTTACGTTATTAGGATGTCACTTTCTCATTTTACAACAAATTCCCATTTGTTTAAACAATTTTTTTTGTTTAAAAATTTTTTTCTGAAAGAAATTAAGCGATTTATTTATTAAACTTTAATTGTTAATTTTGATGTAAATGTGATAAAAATATAAAGAATAAATATAATAAATAATAAAGATAAAAATCGGTTTTTTTCTAAATAGGCTTAAATAATTGAATAATGGTTTTAAAAAAATATTTCTCTCAAAAATGACAAATTACTGGATTATTTACAGAAGAAGATAAATTTCAAATACTTTGATCAGAAAAAATTGTTTAAACAAAACAAAATTGTTTAAAGAAATGGAAGGTTACGTCGATGGAAAACAAAACAAAAAGTATTCCTAAAGTTTTAAAGTAGAATGAATTGTAAAATCCTTCGGCAAATTGTTTCTCCCGTTCTGATCTACATTTTTATCTTTTATTCATTAATTTTTGTTAAGAAGTATAAAAGATATTGCAAGTTACGTCGATGGATAGTGATGAAAATATGCAAGGTTTTTCTTGATTTGCGAAAAAAGTTCTTAATGCTTACACTTAAACACTCAGAGAAAAAGTTATCTTGAAACAAAAGTATCGTCCTGTGTGTTTTATCTTGAACCACGTGAATTTGAATTTTTTTCAAAAGTAGGTGAAGTTTCTCGCAAGAGGATTATGTTTGCTTATGCTTACTGCAAAAGGATTCCTTTTGAGACAAATTAGCATCCTCTTAACCTTAAATTTAAGAGGAACTTCCATTTGTTTCAAGAAACATCCTTTTGTCGCAAAAGGACATTTCTCTGCGTGAAACTTGAAGGGCGAGTAGTGAGATATTTTTTCTTCAATCCTACCCCAAAATAGGGCCCAAAAAGGTATTCCTAGATGTCAAACGACAGCTGTTTATGTATCGAAGTAACCTCAAAAATATTTTCGAAGTCATACTCGTATTTCCGTGCATATATAGTGTATATTGTATTAAAATAAAACTATCAAGGATAAAATTTGTACTTTTCAAGTCTAACTTTAAGATCCTTAAGCATAAATTTTAAAGTAGTTCATTATTTATTTCCTACGTGACTCCAAAATATGCCTCCGGCATGTGTGGACATCTTTTAAAGCCATTTTTTGAGAACATAATATTTTTTTACTCTGACTTACAATAACATAATCTGATTTTTACTACGGAACTTATTATCAGGTACTCAAATCAAGATCTGTACCAGGTTTTACAATAATATAACCATTAATTTCAATAATATAATCCATGGACTCCAAAGTGCCCAGTCTGTGGAGAATTACCCATATACTAAAAGTTTATCAAATTTAAGATAATTTCTAATAGCACAGCTGTTTTTTATGCGTTGTGAAAAATGATTATATACAAAAATTGTAATAAATCAAGTAAATATAGGTTTATTATTTAGTTAAGATCTATTTTATGTATAGATCTATTTTTTCGATGCTTCTACTTTTAGAACGAAAAGGGGAGTGGTTTCAATAATATTCCCAAAATCCCTTCTCATCTTAAAAAAGCGAGAAATCCAGTAAAAAATGGTTGATTTAAATCAAATGGTGTGACCGCAGCGGGAGTCTGGCTATTTCGAAGAGATCAACTTCATCAACACGCTTCACTTTGGTCCAGTGACAACCATTGGAAAATGACAAACGTACCGTGCGTGTGCCGAGTCTCAAGAGTCGTCTCGAAGCCAGAATAACTTGGATGGCAGCGAGAAGTCAGCTCGTGTACGAGATAAGAATATCGTTGATTTAGAAGCAGGCTCTCCTGCTGAGCTGTCAAGACAAATGGGATATGAAAGCACCGCCACCTCAGAGTATTCCTATTTACCGCCGAGACAGAGAAATGCTCCTACATGCTATCAACTCTATGTGGTCAACGCCATCATTTATGTTTACATAGAAACGCTTTTTATTATTAATTATTATCTTACAGAACTGTTCAGGAAAATGAGGACGCCTACACTTTCATATTTGCTCATTTTTCTCCTAATTTTAATAACATCCTACTCTCTAAATCTGAATCAATCAAAATCTTCACTGATTTCATTCAGAGACCTATTTCTAATTAATTCACTGATGAATTAGTTAGAAATGGGTCACTGAATGAAATAAGTGAAAATTTTAACTGATTCATATTGAGAGCGTACTGTTAGGAACTTAATTTGTATATCCGCGCCACATGCAAAATTTTATTTAGTCGTGACAGTATAAATGCGTATACATTGGACACTTTCAAGCTCTAGGCTAATTAGCTAATTACTTGTGAAAATTATCGACTTCACACATAGTCAACGGAAAGTGCGGGAGATTTTCCTTGATTGCACATGAAGAGTTGTGGGCTCGTTCATTTCGCTCTGAAACTTTGCTAGGTAAATTTCGTACTCTGCCGAGCAATGACAAATTTATAGTAGTTGCACTAATCTCTATATTTGTGAGAATTCCGCCACGATTTGTAAGGAGCTGTGCCTACGCGTCTTTACAGGTTGTGAATTCAGTGTATGGTGTCTATTGAAATGAAATATCACATTTTTGATATTGAACCGTTAGGCCTCAACGAAACGATTACATTCTGTTACAGCGTGGCGTATATTATCGCCCAATCATCTCAAAATCAACTAGGATATTGAAGACAAGAAGCATATCTTGGCAATCATTATTAAAATCGACGTCAAAGGTTTTTCTCTTTCAATCCGAGAGTTCCCATTTATTGATTGAGAGGGACAGGAATTCTTACGAGTCCAAACTATCAGGAAAGCATCGCGTAACGGCTCTTTTCCTTTATAGAGTGAAATACCAGCCAGCGAAGTATTTGATATATCTATAAAAAGCGAACTTGGTATGTAATAACGATCCTAAATATGTCATAGTGTTGAATACTGACTTTGATCCAAGATTTTAACAATACTCGTTTCGTCTCGTAATTTTTATCTAATGTATTTTCGATGCCTGATGAATATTGTATTAATTAATCTGTCGATGAATGGGTGTGGCGATAGAATTTTGGTCTAGTGTTCCCGTATGTTTCGTGATTTATATAAATGTATGACCTTATCCATGACATTTCAACTACTCATACTGTGTGATTATTTTTACAAGGAGTGAATATAATTTTATTAAGGCTTGAAATTCTGTTTTAATGGCACTGATTATTTAACTATTTACGTCTCAATTCCTCTATCTACCCTATACTTGCTTTAATTTTCATAAGAATATCGGGTAATTTTTAATGTTCCATTTTCTTCGGTTGAGAAAAAATTCTGATTTGTTGTGGGAAATTTAACTCATGAAACTATGTGACAAAACATCCGTTACAGTACTCGATAATATTTTTTGCACAAAATAGCGTAAAAGCTGTCGAAATTCTGCGTAAAATGAGCCCAAGACAAGGGGTTTTGCCCACTAGCAATTTTGATGTACACCTGAATTCAAGAATTCAAAGAATTCAAAAGAATCCAAAGAATACAAGATGAATTCAGAAGAATTTAAGAAATAGAAGGTGAATTGAAAAGAATTCAAAGAAGTCAGTGAATTCAAAAAAATTCAGAAGAATTCGAAGAATACAAGGTGAATTCAAAAGAATTCTTAGAATACAAAATGATTTCAAAAGAATTCAATTAATACAAGATGACTTCAAAAGAATTCAAATTAAAAATACACAGTGAAATCAAAAAACAATTCCAAACATGAAAAATGAATTCAAAAGAATTCAAACGATTCAAAAGAATCCAAAGAATTAAAAAAATACAAGATTAATTCAAAAGAATTCAAAGATAACAAGATGAATTTAAAAGAATTAAAAGAATACAATATGAATTTATAAAAATTCAAAATAAAAATACAAGGTGAATTAAAAAAAATAATTCCAAAGAATTCAAAAAATACAAGATTAGTTCAAAAGAATTCAAGGATTACAAGATGAATCTAAAAGAATTAAAGGAATACAATATGAATTCAAAAGAATTCAAAGATTAAAAGAATTAAAAGAATACAATATAAATTCATAAAAATTCAAAATAAAAATACAAGGTGAATTAAACAAATAATTCCAAAGAATTCAAAAAATACAAGATTAGTTCAAAAGAGATTAGTTCAAGGATTACAAGATGAATTTTAAAAAATTAAAAGAATAAAATATAAATTCATAAAATTTCAAAATAAAAATACAAGGTGAATTAAAAAAATAATGCCAAAGAATTCAAGGGTTACAAGATGAATTTAAAAGAATTAAAGAAATACAATATGAATTCAAAAGAATTCAAAAGCATTCCAAGATTTCAAAAGAATTCAAAGAATTCAAAAGAATTTTTAAAAAATAAAAACAATTCAAAGAATTTGAAAGAATTTAAAGAATACAAGGTGAATTAAAAAAATAATCCCAAAAACAAAAAATGAATTCGAAAGAATCCAAAGAATACAAGATGAATTAAAAAAATACAAGATAAATTCAAAAGAATTCAAAAGAATTCAAGATAAAAATAAAAAGGAAATTCCAAAAATAAAAATGAATTTAAAAAATAATTCCAAAAATAACAAATGAATTCGAAAGAATGCAAACAATTTAAAAGAATTTATGGATTATAAGATGAATTCAAATGAATTAAAAGAATACAAGATGAATTCAAAAGAATTCAAAAGAATTTAAAAAAATTAAAAAGAATTCATATAATTCAAAGAATTCAAAATAAAAATACAACGCAAATTTTAAAAAATAAAAAAATAAAAAATGAATTCAAAGGAATTCAAAGAATTCAAAAAAATTCGGGAATAAGTGTACACACGAATTCAATAGTGGTTAACCACTCTGTCCAAGATGAAGTTATTTTATTTAGTTTTCTTCCTGATAAAGGAAATTTTGTAGAGATGAAAATTTTCGAATCTCGTTTTCTGACATTTCTCGACCTAATTCGACCCCAGAAATCCAAAAATGAGGTTTTCAAAAAATTTACGCGCGCGTGTGTGTGCGTGCGCGTGCGTATGTGTGCGTGCGTTTGTGCGCGCGTCAACAATGTCTTTTTAATAATAACTCGAAAATGACTTGAGCTAGGGGCATGAAATTTGGAAGAATTATAGTTCCAAATAATGCTTATAATTCACTAGGTTTTGAGCCGGAACAGATAAGAAGAAGCATTTTTTATTCGATTTTACTTTTTTTTTGAAAATAGTTTAAGATTTTATATTTTTTGCAATGTTGATTATAGTCAAGAAAATTTATTCTAAATTTGGAGGCTGTACTGAAGTACACCTTTTTCTACGAATAAATATTGAGGTTGATTGGTTGTATATCTTAATATAACAAAAAGTAAATTTGAAAAATACGAAATTTTCAATAATTTTTATCACTGTTTCTTAAGTAGTAGAAGACTTTCAATACATAATTTTTTAAAAATATGAAGTGATAATCAGTTGTTAAAAACCAATGCAATGCTTGTAATCATCTTCAAAAAAAAAATTTCATCTAAAATTTTTTAAATTTTTTCGTTAATAAGTAAACATTTTTTTCAATTCTGGGAATATAGCAATATTATATGAACCAAATTTATTCCCTTTGAGGAATAAAATCAGAGAAAGTTTTTCAATTTTGGAAATATAACAATATTATACGAATCAAATTTATTCCTTTTGTCGCGACGAATCGATTGACCTATTTTAAAACCTTTTATGAATAACTATATTCATAATTAGATAAAATTAAAATTTTTGTTTACCTTTATATCAGAAAAAGTTTTTCAATTTTGGGAATATAGCAATATAAACAACTAAATAAAGCAACAACAAAAACAACTAAGAAAACAAAACAACTAAATTTATATCTCTTGATGAGTCAAATCGATTGAAATGTTATTAATTGTTTAAAAAACAACCTTTATGAGAAAGCACAGTGTTCATGAAATGAACATAACTAAGATACACCCCAATATGATGGAAACACCAAAATAGTAACTACTAGGCAGCGGTTTTGTGAGAAGATATGGTAAAAATGTCACTTTTAATGATTTAATTTAATGATTTAATGATTTAATTTTTAAATCTTTAATAAATACCGAAGTAATTAATATTTTGCTATGTTCTTCAGCTTAAAAAAGTGTTTTATTGAAATTAGGAGAAAAAGTAGCAACTATGAAAAATTAATTCTGAACAGCATTGTTTTATGAGGATTAATTTTTGAACTAATGATTGCGATCGTACATCTTGAAGCGAGAAGACTTGTCACCGGAATCCACATAAACAAGCGAGCAAGTGCGAGTACCCGGCTTCGAGGCAGGCGACCCCAGCAGTGGCGGAAATTAATGAGCCATCGCAAAGACAATTGCCGGTCGTTAGTCACGCGGAGTATCCTGCATGGATCCGGAGAACCAGAGGAAAGGTGTTAGTTAATGTGGAATGAGAGAGAAAAGCAGGTGTACAGTCACAAAACAAATCACGAGAATATTATCTGATGTGCTGAAGACTTTCATTTCAGTAATTACCTTCAATTCAGGCACTGAGAATGACAACTAGGTAAAGCCAATTTTTTTCGAAAATCGTTGTTTTTACAGTTTAAAGTACTTGAGGGTTAAGACCTATCGACAAACGTTAGAAATATGTAAAAAAATTTCATTTTTCCAAAAAACGTGGTTAAAGTTTAGGTGCTCGTAGCGAAATCAGTATGACAACTGGGTAAAGCCCATTTTGTTTTTCCTCCCCTCTATTCTGAAATGAAAAATAGAATTAAACTTATGTTTTCCGACACGCGTGATGTTTTTTTATAGTAAAAGATCATTTTCCAATATTTTTAAACTTTTTTATAGATTTGAAACATAAAAAAATACATTTTTAAATAATTACCAATAGGTAAAGCCCATTTCGTTTTTCCTCTCCCTTTCTCTGAACTGAAAAGTAGGGTTAAAATTATGTTTTTTGTCACGTGTGATTTTTTTTATATTAGAAGATCATTTTCGAATATTTTAAAATTTTTTTAAAGATTTGAAACAAGAAAAAATGCACTTTCAAATAAGTGAGAATAACAACTAGGTAAAGCCCATTTCGCTTTTTCTCTCTCCTACTCTGAAGTGAAAAGCAGGATTAAACATGTTTTTTTGTCACGTGTGACTTTTTTATAATAAAAGATCATTCTTAAATATTTTAAAGTTTTTTGTAGATTTAAAACATGAAAAAACGCATTTTCATGCATTGTAATTGAGCATGACAACTAGGTAAAGCCCATTTCGTTTTTTTTTCTTCTCTACTCTGATTTTTTTTTATATTTGCAAATCTTGAAAGTGTAACTCATAAAGACTAGGTACTTACTTCTATAATTTTCTCATAATTTTCTATTTCTAATCCTATCCCAGAAAACGTTTTTTGTTTCTCCTGTAAAATTTTACTTTTTGGCTTTACCTAGTTGTCATTCTCAGTGCCTCAATTTGTAATTCATCAATTTTAATTCTTTGCACATATGCATTCCAAAAAATGTCTGGTTAAATTAACCAGAATTTTGGTTAAATATGCCCTTACTATTTTTTCTGGTTAGAGTAACCAGA
>JBAGKK010037321.1:0-10681 GCA_037177015.1 Euceroptres primus | reverse complement strand
CGCCATCTGGAACGAACTGAGATCGCCATGGCAACACAAACCAGGGCCGTGTTTATCAAATATTTACAATGGCAACAAAATAACTTAGACGAACACCAAAAATTGTAAAATGTTCAGACAAAATTATTTATAATAATTACAAAATTAAATCAATAAAATATTTTAATATACAGATAATATGAAAAAATAAATAAATTTTAAAAATTCGAAATAAAAAATAATAATTATTATTTTCTTATTTTATAATTATTTATTATTTTATTATTAGGTTAATTATTTAATATAATTATTTGGTTTATTTATTATTTAATTGCATAATTAAAATAATTAATATAATTCATCATCAATATATTAATACATTACATACACACATAAACACACACACAAACATATATATGTTATGTAATTATAATTATATAATTATATTGAAAACGTCTGCTGGAAAACGTATGCTGGATGTCATAGATAGTTCTATATTATGTACTCTGATGCGGAGGAAATATATTCTGAAATAAAGTCCATTCTCCCAAAACATTTTAAATTGCATTTCTGACTATTAGGATCACATCCGCCAACCCCCCGAGACACCCCCATCAGTCAAAAATTTTTAAATTAGACATAGGGGTGGTTTCAAAGAGAACTTCTAGATAAATGTCAAAAATGACAATTCTCGAAGCCCCAAAGTCACCCGAAAATTTTTAAATTCATTTCAAACTATTGGCGCCACAACTGGCAACCCTCGTGAAGCACCCCTACCATACACAAGCTTTAAATTAACACTAGGGGTGGTTTCAAAAAGAATTTCTAGATAAATTTCAAAAATGACAAATTTCAAAGTACCAAAGTTCCCAAAAAATTTTTATTTTTATTTCTGACTATTGGGATTACATCCGACAACCCTTTTGAGGCACCCCTATTATCCTCAAGTTTTCAATATGGGCCAAGGGGTGGTCTCAAAAGGAATTTCTAGATAAATCTCAAAAATGCAATTTTCAAAGTACCAAAGTCCCCAAAAAATTTTTAATTTCATTTCTGATTATTAGGACCATAATCGACAACTCTCCTGAGGCAACCTTATTATTCACAAGTTTTCAAATTAAACCTAGGAGTGGTTTAAAAAAGAATTTCTAGATAAATGTAAAAAAAAAACAATTTTCGAAGTACCAAAGTCACCAAGTAATTTTCAATTTTATTTCTAACTATTAGGACCATAACCGGCAACCCTCCGGAGACACCCCTATTATTCACAAGTTTTTTAATTAAACGTAGGGGTGGTTTAAAAAATAATTTCAAGATAAATGTAAAAAATAACATTTTTCGAAGTACCAAAGTCACCAAAAAATTTTTATTTTTATTTCTGACGATTAGGACCATAACAGGACACCCTCCTGAGGTAGCCATATTATTCAAAAGTTTTTAAATTAAACTGAGGGGTGGTTTCAAAAAGACTTTCTAGATAAATGTCAAAAATGACAATTTTTAAAGTACCAAAGTCACCAAAACATTTTTGATTTCTGTTTTTAAATTAAACCTAGGGGTAGTTTATAAAAGAATTTCTAGATAAATGTCAAAAACGACAATTTTCAAAGTACTAAAGTCAACAAAAAATCTTTAATTTTATTTATGACAATTAAGACCACAACCAGCAACTTTCCTGAGGCACCCCTATTATTTACAAGTTTTTAAATTAAACCCAGGGGTGGTTTAAAGAAGAATTTCTAGATAAATGTCAAAAATGACAATTTTCAAAGTACTGAAGCCAACAAAAAATTTTTTATTTAATTCATGATTACCGGGACCATAATCGACAACCCTCCTGAGGAACCCCGATTATTTACAAGTTTTTAAATTAAACCTAGGGGTGGTTCAAAAAAGAATTTCTAGATAAATGTCAAAAATGACAATTTTTAAAGTACTAAAGACAACAAAAAATTCCTAATTTCATTTCTGATTATTGAGACCATAATCGACAACCCCGCTAAAGCACCCACATTATTCACAAGTTTCTTAATTAAACCTAGAGTTGGTTAAAAAAAAAATTTCTATATAAATGTCAAAAATGACAATTTTCAAAGTACCAAAGGCTACAAAAAATTTTTAATTTTATTTCTGACTATTGAGACCATAACTAGCAATCCTCGTGAGGTACCCCTATTATTAACAAGTTTTTATATTAAACCTAGAAATGGTTTAAAAAGAATTACCAGGTAAATGTCAAAAATGACAATTTTCAATGTACCAAAGTCACGAAAAAATTTTCAATTTTATTTTTGACTTTTGGGACTACAACCGGCACTCTCCTGAGGCACCCCTATTATTTACAAGTTTTTAAATTAAACCTAAGGCTGGTTTTGAAAAGAATTTCCGGGCAAATGTCAAAAATGTCAAATTTTAAAAGTACTAAAGTCCCCAAAAAATTTTTAATTGCATTCCCGACTATCAATATTACATCCGACAACCGTCCTGAGGCACCCCTATTATCCTCAAGTTTCCACAATGGGCTAAGGTTTTGTATCAAGAAGCATTTTAAGGCAAATGTCAAAAATGACAATTTTTAAAGTACCAAGGTCCCAAAAAAATTTTTAATTGCATTTCGGACTATTACGAACACAAAAGGCATCCCCCCTGAGGCACGCGTATCATTCGCAAGTTTCTAAATTGAATTTAGGGGTGGTTTTAAAAAGAATTTCTAGAAAAATGTCAAAAATGACAATTATCAAAGTACCCAAGACACCAAAATTTTTTTATTTTATTTACGACTATTGGGACCACATCCGACAACCCTTCTGAGGCACCTGTATTATCGTCATGTTTTTAATATGGGTCAAAGGGTGGTCTTAAAAAGAATTTCTAGAAAAATGTCAATAAGCAATTTTCAAAGCACCAAAGTCCCCAAAAAAATTTTTAATTTTATTTATGCTTATTGGGCTCACATCCGGCAACCCTCCTGAGGCACCCCTATTATCCTTAATTTTTTAAAAGTGACCAAGGTGTGGTTTTAAGAAGAATTTATAGATTAATTTTAAAAATGACGATTTTTAGTGTACCAAAGTCGCAAAAGAATTTTTTATTTTATTTCTGACTATCGGAAATACGACCGGCAACCCTTCAAAATCACCCCTATTATATACAAGTTTTTAACTTAAACCTAGAAGTGATTTTAAAAAGAATCTCTATATAAACGTCAAAAATGACAATTTTCAGAGTACCAAAGTCCCAAAAAAATTAAAATTATATCTAGGAAGGGGTTTAAAAAGAATTTCTAGATAAATGTGAAAAATGACTATATTCAAAATACAAAAGTCTCCAAAAAATGTTTAATTTCATTTCTGACTATTTGGACCACAACCAGCAACCCTCCTGAGGCATCCCTATTATTTAAAAGTTTTTAAAATAAACTAAGGGATGGTTTAAAAAAGAATTTTCAGGCAAATGTCAAAAATGACTATTTTAGAAGTACCAAGTACCCCAGAAAATTTTTAATTATTATTGGGATTATTGGGACCACAACCAACAACCCTTCTGAGACACCACTATTATTGACAAGTTTTTAAATTAAACCAAAAGGTGGTTTAAAAAAGGATTTCCAGGTAAATGTCAAAAATGACACATTTCAAAGTACCAAAGTCTCCAAAAAATATTTAATTGCACTTTTGACTATTGCGATCACAACCCACAGCCCTATTGAGGCACACCTATTATCCTCAAGTTTTCACAATGGGCCAAGGGGTGGTTTAAAAAGAATTTCCAGGCAAATGACAAAAATGACAATTTTGAAAGTACCGCAGTCCCCAGAAAATTTTTTATTGCATTTTTGGACTACTGGGATACAACAGGCAACCCTCCTAAAGGCCCGTCTATTATTCATAATTTTTAAAATTGAATTCAGGGGTGGTTTTAAAAGGAATTTCTGGATAAATGTCAAAAATGACAGTTTTCAAAATACCAAAGTCACCCAAACCTTTTAAATTTTATTTCTGACTATTGGGAACACAACCGGTAACCCTCCTGAGGGACGCCAATTATTCACAAGTTTTTAAATTGAATCTAAGAGTGGCTTTAAAAATAATTTCTAGATGAATGTCAAAAATGACAATTTTCGAAGTACCAAAGTCACCAAAAAATTTTTAATTTCATTTCTGACTATTTGGACCACAACCAGCAACCTTCCTGAGGCATCCTTGTTATTCACAGCTTTTTACATTGAATCAAGGGGTGGTTTCAAAAAGAATTTTCAAATAAATATCTAAAACGACAATTTTCAAAGTACCAAAGTCACTAAAAAATTTTTAATTTAATGTCTGACTATTGAGAACACAAACAGCAACTCTCCTGAGGCACCTCTATTATTCACAGGACTTTAAATTGGACCTAGGTGTAGTTTTAAAAAGAATTTCTAGATAAATGTCAAAAAGGACAATTTTCAGAGCTCCAAAGTCCACAAAAAATTTTAAATTACATTTTTAATTATCGCGGCTACCACCAGTAACCCTCCTGAGAAACCTCTATAATTCACATGTTTTTAAATTAAACCTAGGTGTGTTTTGGGTTGCCTGATGTTCTCCCAATAGTCAGGAATGAACTTAAAAATTTTTTTGGGGACTTTGTTTATTTTAAAATTGTCATTTTTTGAAACTTATCTCGAAATTCTTTTCAAAACCACCCCTTGGCCCATATTGGAAACTTGAGGATAAAATGAGTGCCTCAGCTTGGCTGTCAGATGTGATTCCAATAGTCAGAAGTGCAATTGAAAATTTTTTGGGGACTTTGGTACTTTGAAACTCTTAATTTTTTCATTTATCTAGGAATTCTTTTTTAAACCACCGTTAGGTTTAATTTAAAAACTTGTGATTAATTGGGTCGCCTCAGGAGGGTTGCCGGTAGACGTCTTGATAGTCAGAAATAAAATAGAAAATTTTTTGGGGGCTTTGGTACTTTAAAAATTGTCATTTTTGACATTCACCTGGAAATTCTTTTTGGAACCATCCCTAGGTTTAATCTTCAAACTTGCGAGTAATGGTGGTGCCTCGGGAGGGTTAGCGGATGAGATCCCGATAGTCAGAAATTAAATAAAAAATTGTTTAGGAAGTTTGGTATCTTGAAAATGGTCATTTTTGACATTTATCTGGAAATTATTTTTAAAACCACCCCTTGGTCCATTTTGAAAACTTAAGGATAATAGGGGTGCCTCATTAGTGTTGCAGGTTTTCGACATTTACTTGGAAATTCTTTTGAAACTACTTCTAGGTTTAACCTAAAAACTTGTGAATAATATGGGTGCTTCAGGATGGTTGGCTGATAAGATCCCGATAGTCAGAAGTGAAATTAAAAATTTTTTAGGGACTTTGGTGTTTTGAAAATTGTCATTTTTGACATTTATCTAGAAATTCTTTTCGAAACCACTCCTTGGTCCATTTTCAAAACTTAAGGATAATAGTGGTGCCTCAGCAGGGTTGGGGGATGTGATGCCAATAGTCAAAAGTGCAACTAAACATTTTTTAGAGATTTTGGTACTTAAAAAATTGCCATTTTTGACATTTACTTTGAAATTGTTTCTAAAACCGCATCTAAGTTTAATTTAAAAACTTGTAAATGATAGAGTCGCCTTAGGAGGGTTGTCTGTTGTGGTCCCAATAATTCGGCATGAAATTTAAAATTTTTTGGGGAGTTTGGCACTTCGAAAATTGTCATTTTTGACATTTATCTGGAAATTTTTTTTAAAAGCACCCCTTGGTCCATTTGCAAAACTTGAGGTTGATAAGAGTGCCTCAAGAAGGTTGCTGGATGTGATGCCAATACTCAGAAGTGCAACTAAAAATTTTTTGGGGTCTTTAGTACTTTGAAAATTACCATGTTTGAAATTTATCTCGAAATTCTTTTGAAAACCACCCTTTGGTCCATTTTGAGAACTTGGTGAGAATACTGTACCTCAGAAAGGTTGACGAATGTGATCCTAATAGTCAGAAGTGCAACTAAATATTTTTTGGGGACTTCGGTTATTTAAAAATTGTCATTTTCGACATTTATCTCGAAATTCTTTTTAAAATCACCCTTTGGCCCGTTTTGAAAACTTAAGGATAATCGGATAGTCAGAAGTGCAATTAAATATTTTTCAGTAATTTTGTTACTTTGCAAACTGTCATTTTGGACATTTACCTTGAAATTCTTTTTGAAACCACCCCTAAGTTTAATTTAAAAACTTGTGTTTAATATGGGTGCCTCAGGCGGGTTGCTAGTTGTGTTCTCAATAGTCCGAAATGATATTAAAAATTTCTTTGGGACTTTGGCGCTTTGAAAATTGTCATTTTTGACAATTATCTGGAACTTCTTTTTAAAACCACCCCTTGGTCTGTTCTGAAAACTTGAGGATAATATGGGTGCCTTAAGAAGGTAGCTGGATGTGATCCTAATAGTCAGAAGTGCATTTAAAAATTTTTTGGGGACTTTGGTACTTTGAAAATTGTCATTCTTGACATTTATCTCGAAATTCTTTTAAAAAACCACCCCTTGGCCTAATTTTAAAACTTGAGTATAATAGTGGTGCCTCAGCATGGTGTTCGGATGTGATGCCACTAGTCAGAAGTGCAATCAAATATCTTTTGCGGACTTCGGTACTTTGAAACTCTTATTTTTGACATTTATCTAGAAATTAATGTTGAAATCACCCCTTTGTCAATTTTGAAAACTTGAGGATAATATGAGTGACGCACGAAGGTTGTCGGATGTGATCACAATAGTTAGAAGCGCAATTAAAAATTTTTCAGGACTTTGGTATTTTGAAAATTGTCAGTTTTGACATTAATTCAGGAATTCTTTTTGAAACCACTCCTTGTTCCATTTGGAAAACTTTTGGATAATAGGAGTGCCTCAGGATGGTTGCGGGTTAAGGTCCTAATAGTTAGAAATCCATCGTTTCCAAGTCAATAATTTATCTAAACCAACTTCACTTGATTTAGTATTCCATATAAATTGTACTAGGCACACCAGCGCCTTCAACTTTACGGTACCTTTCTACTTGTCCTTCGCGAGTTAGAACCTTCTCGTTTAGGCACATCGACTTAACGTGTAATTTCACGCGAAATTCGTTGTAGAAAACTTAACGTGGAATTCCATGAGAATTCTTCCAAATTACCACTGGAATTTCACGTGGAATTGATGATTTTTGAAAATTCAGCGAAGTCCGCGCGAAATTCTGTTTCAAAACGCGGCATGAATTCATAGTAGAAATCTGTCCGAATCCGTCCGGATTTCAGAGGAATTCTGCTTGGATTTCGAGCAGATGTCGAGCAAAATATTTCCAGCTGACTCGCCATTTGTATAATATTTTTAGTTTGTCGAGCGAGAATTTTGCAAAAAGGAATTCGACGGTTTCTGGACATATTACTTGTTTTTAAAAAACCTTACAATATTCTGAAAGAATATTGTAAGGTTTATTATTGTAAACTTTTTAATAAATGTATAAATTTATTTTCGAAAAACGCATTTAGAATTGTTTTAAATTAAAAATCAGTAAACTGGGGTCACTTTTAATTCCAGTACCATATTTCGATTACACGAATCGACAACTGGTGAAGTTGGTTTTAACTTTTGTGTACTATTTTTCGATTATCTAACGTGAGAGCACTGGTAATTTCAATTTGAGGTTACACAAAATGCAAAAACTGTCCAAAAAAATATTTGGTTTTCTAAAGATTCAGGATCATTTTTGTAAATAAGATAATCATTAATAAAAAAGTTATATTTAGATCGCGTCCAAAATTAAATATTTCTTTTTTGTATTTTCAAATAAATGTATGTTAAATTGCTATGCTAAGTTACAGTCGACAAATGGTGCAAGGAATCGAGTGATTGGCAAATGTAACTGGACAAATGGTGCTTTTGTCATGTTCTAATTTATTCTTAGTTTTTATCTCGCATTTTATTTTTCGGACAAAACTATACATGAGAATTAAATTTCCATACATAATATTTTTAATTTAAAGAGGTTTGAAAGTTCTAGTTGTTACTATTTCTATAGATTAAAATATCAAAGTTGGAGGTTGGCTTAATTGTTCGACAATTGGTACATCTAGCATATAATATTATAAATAATATATGACGTTCCGCAACAAAAGGGCCCTCTTTGTCGGTATGGAGTTACGTATAGAGGCATATGGCCTGATAAATTCCCGATTGTGACGTTCAAGAATAAAAGGGCCCATTTTATCAATCGTAGTTGCGGAGATATTCACGTTCTCAAAAATAAAGGTCGAAATTATCGATTTGGATTTTGAATAGGAAATCATACTTTAATCTATACACTATCTGATGACATCATACTTATCTTCCGGAAGTAAATGGAAGTGGGTATATTTTGTGTTTGAAGAAAAAATATAACATGTGCGCTTATGGCATTCGCCAACTTTCAATGTGTTCTTCTCAAAAAGCGGTTTTTCGATGTTCCAACTTCAAGATGGGCCCAGCAAGTCGTCTAACAGAAAGTGAGAAAGTCGCGGCTATGTATACCTCGCTATGTATACCTCTACTTCGCTCTGCCTCTTTGCGTGAATAGCTCTTGAAGTGACAAGTTTGTCTTTAGTGATTATCCTACCAAATTCCGAAGTCTAGAAGCCAAAGGATGACGAGGAATGGCTTTGCAGCAGCGCTCGCTTTCTCCGGAGAAGATTTATATAAAATTCTCTTGTAAAGCTATCACCTCGGTATGTGGTTTTTGAGGTTAGTTTCTCGCTAAATCGAAATTGAGGGATGACTTTTGTTTAATTTATTTGCTGTAGTAGCAAGTTAATTGTTCCAATCCAGTCCAGAAGGAACTTTTTCAGACTGCTATAGCGAGTAAGTCATCGTAAATCATCGCTATAACAATTTATGAAGGTCGAAACTGAATAATACGATCACACTATTTCAGATTTTTGGTTGGCAAAGTCGTATTTCACATTTTCTTGCTAGTTTTTTTTGCGACACTTTTATCCCTTAATTTCGACACGTGTTCGGACTCTCTCCGAGTTAGTTCCCTCAGATTTGATATCTTTTTCTATTTGTTTTTGATTTAATTGTTTTTTTAACCTGGAATTTATTGTGAATCCCATGATATATTAGTTGAGGCCGATTTGATTTACCTTAATGACTTATTAGTTGTTCCATGATTCCCCAATTTTAGTCACTATTTCACGAAAACCCCCTTTTATAATATTGATTATTGCGAATTCCCTTAATTTAAGCGTAGTTTTGAGTTTTGGATGACGAAAATGAAACAGCATTAGTTTTAAGTTAAATTTTAAATGTATAGCTTCTTGAAAACCTATTTTGATTGTTAATTTTGATGCCTTTTTTGAATGGAGAATTATTGAATTCTGTCTAAATTTTGAATTGTGAACTTCAATCTTGATTATTGATGTAAAACCTTAGAATTTCAATTGCCTTGTCTGAATAAAGTAATAAACCAATTCATTTTATTATTAAATTTTAAATAGCTGTCCTTTCATTTATTTTAGTATAGAAACCTATCTCAAATTATAGTCAACCATCTCCTTTCAATTTTTAGCTGAGTTAACCGTTTTGGAAATTTACCGTAGATCGTATCCCTGATTTAATTTGGTTTTCATTGAATTCAGATTTATTGATTCTAATTGTTCATACTAATGGAAATTTTTCTCTAGATTTAGTTGATGTTTTGAAATATGCCTCAGTTATTTGGTTCTCTTGAGTTTCTGGTCTGAGAAAGACCTGTTGCCATGGCAATTTAGTCATTTAGAGTTATCTGTGATTTTTTGCGTTAAGTTTTAATTTAATACGGTGCAGAAGCGATTAATCATTCATTATATCGTACCACTTCTTGGCACTGCCATGTCATAAGTTTTATTTAATCAGAGTATAGATTGAAGTATGATTCCCAACCGATATTATTGACGCTTCTTTACAAAAACGCGAATATCTCCTAAAGTGCGATCGACAAAGTGGGCCTCTACCTTGCGGAGCGTCATGTATATCAATTAAAAGAAAGCTATACCCTGCTGTTTCAGGTAATAGAAAAAGAGGAACCAAGACAACGCCTTTAGCACGTATCATAAGTTGCACTTTATCAGGTTTCGGTATTGTTTGACGATTCCAAGTAGACAAAGGTAAAATTCTTGTAAATCGATCAGTCTTCGTGTTTTCGATATGACACCCTGTAAGAATAAATGAAACCATATACTGCACATTTTGACTTGTTTAGTCGCATTCATTCCGCCTATGATACGCAATATACTATTTTTTTTACATGCTTTTATTTAAGGGGGGCGACCCATGTAACGGCTTCAAAAAATCGATTTTTTTGCTTAAATGGAAGCTTGGCATCCCAAAAACATGCTGCAAAAGTTTCGGGGTCGCAGGTGCCTTCTTTATCCCGAAAAGGCGCCCCGCGCGTCTCGCGCTATCCTGCCGATGCTGCCTGCCGGCCGCACAGTGTGGCCAAAAGCACTTTCTGTGGACAAAAATCTGTCTACAACTCAATTCTTAATGGATTTAGACTTTTTTTTAAATGACCGGAAAGCTTTCGGGTATATCGAATCGGTGCGCGAATTTCGATTTGGCTCACACAAAATTTTTTATTTAACAACAAAGTTAACTATTAATTTTATACTAACTTTTCAGACGTACCTTTTCTTTTAAGATCTGCGAATTGACTAAAGAAGAGCTTAAG
>JBAGKK010037310.1:0-10681 GCA_037177015.1 Euceroptres primus | reverse complement strand
TTCTAGAACAGAAGTTATCTGTACAGAATTCGTGTAATCTTTACCAAACCGACGATTTCCATTTTTCTCCGTGTACCAACACCGATAATCATATTATGGATAAAATACATTGCTGAGGAGGTATCTCGGAAAAACCGATTTTTTTCACTGATTGACTTCACTAATATGCACTCTATCTCGGTAACCAATGAATATTTTTTAAAGTTATTGGGCTCATTTTGAAGGTAATTTAATTTTCTACAAATCATATGTGAAGTACTTTAGTGATAAGATACATCCTTTAGGAGATATTCCCGAAAATTGATTTTCGGTATTTATGGCCTACTAATATTCGCTCTATCTCGGTAACCAATGAATATTTTTTAAAGCTACGGGTCTCGTCCGAAAGGTAATTTAATTCTCTAAAAATCATATGACAATAACTTTGGTGATTAAATACATCCCTGAGGAGATATTCTCCAAAAAACGATTATTGGTACTTTTGACTGAACAAAAAAGTGATTTTTTCGCGAACAGGATCTGTTCAGACTTTGTCTCAACGATTTTTGAGCACTCCTAGGTACCAGAAAAAACATGCCACATTTACTTTTCTTAGGTGTTTCAAGCACACTTTTTTTTTCTTCCTGACCACCGTGTACAGTAACTCAATATTATTTATTATTTCTCAGTTAATTAAATCTCTTCGTTTTGAATAAACATATAAGATATAAAAACATCGAAAAATGTGAGAAAAAACGCAGAAAAAAAATGTAAAAAAAAAACGCCAAACAGGTATGAAAAAGTGTAATAGAATATAAGTTCTCCTTTTAAAATTATGGAAATTATTATGTAGGGATTAAGTGCAATGTAAATTCGAGATTAAAAACTGAAAATAAGTTCCAAAGAAATGTAGAATTTTTCAGTATTATGCCAAGTACTGTGCGAATATGGGGAATTGTGCCATATTACATATTAGTTGTAAACAGGAGAAATGCAGAACTAATTACATATTTTGAAAACAATGAAAAAAATAAAAATCTTTGATTGTAAAAAATAATCTGTGTGTGAATGAATAATGAAGTTTGTCAAATATTTGATCGTACTAATGTTCATACGATACGTATTGTAAACATTTATAAAAATTATCTAAGTTGTAGAATAAAAAGAGAGAAAACATGGTTTTTATTTTCCATTAAAATATTATCAATTTTTAATTCAACATTTACATGTTTATCAAGGTTGTATGGATCGCTCAAGTATCCCGAGTAAAATGACCCCGATTAGAAGTCATTCCGTTGAAAATTAAGGGAAAAGCAACAATTTATAAATAATTGAAAAAAATTGATTTTTCAACAAAAAAAAGTTTTTAATTGTTATCTAAAAAAATATGACCAATTTGGAAAAATCGTAAACGGAACCTCACTTCATTTTTTCAAGATCTATCGTTGTATATTTTTTATTTTATTTTTAATATGTGACGTCATCAACCGGTCATAACTGAAGTAACTATCAGTGTGAATGTTTCTTTTAAATATTTTGCAGCATAATGAAAGAAAAAATATTATTAAAAATAATATTAATCCATATTTCTGTAAAATTCTTCAGACTTGCAATCGAATGTGGCTCAGTTGACATGTAAACTTTGAAAATTATAGAATTTTAAAGAATACAGTTTTCGACTTTTTATTATTTTTTTGGCGAAAAAGAATATAATGAAAAAAATTGCACCTATGAAGTAAAGAAAAACTTCACTATTTGTATTTATTAAATATTACTAGCGTCCTATATAGACCGCGTTTCTCGAGTATATGCGAAGTACTTTGAAATAATATAAAAGCGTTTAAATAAGGAACTATATAAATAAAAGTTCGTTATTTCGATATTTTGTGGTAGTGAGGCGTTATTTTAAACATATAATCATTAAATAATCATTATAAAATCGAGTATGGAAAGCCTAATGACGTGTACGCTACCTGATAGTGCCCAGTGCTACAAACAAGGATATACCTGTTTATAGTAAACATGAAGAACGATTCTTTTTATTTTTATAACAAAGTGCATAAATTAATTCATTTCATTTCATTTAAAATGATTGTTAGATTAATTATGATAAGAATACAATATTCAATATAATTTAGTTAAAAGTACTTTAAATTTGCAAACACGTTAATTCAATTATTTATTACTGTATTAATTTATAGATCATAGGGTTATCAATTAATGTTCATAAGTACATAATATCAGTTCATAATGTAAAATGCAACTTAACACGAACTTGATTAAAATAAATTAACTTTTGTACAAGTTTGATTGATCATCATTGTAAATGTAACTAATAATCACTTAATTTAAACAAATTCATTGAAGAAAATATACTTTTCAAAGTGGAGAACTTCAGTATTCGCGGCGCTGCGCGAGACAACAAGTTCAATTAAAGTGAAATACAAAAAACTTCTACAGATTATGATGACCATTTCATCCGCTGGAAGTTTTTGCAGGGTGTCTTAGCGAACCGGGAAGTCGGGAAAACCCGGGAGAAACCCGGGAATTTGGTTTCACCGGGAGAAAACCGGGAAAACCCCGGGAATTTTCTTTCAGACCGGGAATTCTTTAATTTAATCGTAAAATCTACTTATTTCCCCTTTATTTACGGCTATTTGAAAGGGGTAAAAAAAAATTACGAAAATAAAAATGAACATTAACTTTTATTTTTGCAAAAATGTAAAAATGTATAATTTAATGTTTGATATAGGAAAAAAAGAACTAATGTGTTTATTTCGTGAGAAATTAAAAGTTATGCAGGATAATACGAGGGATAATATATACTTCAGTTTCGAACTTTTGTCAATTTTATATGTATTTTTTTCGTGTGAAAGGTCCAATTAATAAAAACATCTCTTAGTATTGATAAAGTCCGAAACGTTGCCTAACAATTCTAAAAGATTTTTTTATTAATTGGACCTTTCACACGAAGAAAATACATATAATATATACGTTATTGTAAATAAAAAATGTAAAATTGGTCGGGAAAATGAAAAATTCGGTCGGGAAAAAACCGGGGAAAACCCGGGAATTTAAAATGGCCTGATCGCTAGACACCCTGTTTTGATTGCTTAAATTTATGTCGATAGATCGAGCGATTGAAAATATTCATCCGCTATTTGTACTATTACTCAGAAAGAAATTAATAACTTTTTTTATAAAAAATTAAATAAATTTGAATTACTCTAACATATTCAGAATAGTTTGTCACATAATTCCTCTAAATTTGCAGCAAAAATTACAAATATTTTGTGATTTAGAGCGACTTGAAGTGAAAAAGGACGGAATTTTTTCATTTGGCAAAAATCGTGTTTTTTTGCCATTATTTCAAAAACGGAAGAAGCCACTACTTTTTTCAAGATAAAAAAATGATGCGCAATCAAATTTTCGATAAGAATATAATATGTTTGACAAATTAAAATTCAAACATTTTTTCAACAATGCTCAGGGGCCATCTCGAAGCGGATAAAGTATTTTATTCTATATGCCCTTCTCTCGGCCCTTCTGTGATCTAGGGGTTCAATTTCTTTCAGAGGTGTTGTGCAGATTTTCCTGACTACAGAGTCCCTTTTTCGTAAAGCATGCAATGCGAATTCGGGAAAACCACCAATTGAACCGAACTTCCCAGCTATTCCGGACCTTGAAAAGCACAATGTTGAAATGTTAAGCGCTGATGAATTCATAAGTCGTATTCGTAAACTCATTAAAACTGTTATTTCGTGTTACATAAAATTGTGCCTATATGCAGAAACGAAAAAGTATGCTTTCTCACTTCGAATAACCAACATGCAACACTTTATCAGTAAAGTCAGTATCACTCTCTTTACTGTTTGTTGATCTTACATGATCATACATTGAAGGCGGTATAGAAGAAAGACAGTATAAAACTATTTATAGCTCAATTTTCTTATGTATGTAACACGGTTTTTCTTACATTTTCTTTATTACTTTGAGATAGCTTACTATCTTCCATAGCTTTAAAGCTGTAAAATAGAAAAAAAGTATGCCTGAATTATAGATAACTATATTTCTGGTTATGGTTTCTTGAAATACAACTGATTTATTTTCAGATCTCAGATATTTCACAATACAGTATATAAAAACCTGTGATTGTGTATCGTATGTTTCTGGTTGTCGCTCGCCGAGGTAGGAGTGAGTTAATTTAAGAACTCACATTGTATAGTATTTATAAGAAGAAATGTAATTATATTTTGTTTTCTTTTCTTGCTTGTCATTATTGCTTGTTATATTCAATATATTTCAATTATATTCAATATCTCTAGTTGCGTCTTGTAGAAGTATGAGTAAGTTACGTTGAGACCTAAGATTTTACACTATTAAAAAAACTTTTATTACATTCCATATGTTCCTGGTTGCTGCTTGTATAAATAAGAGTAAGTTATTTTCAGACCTCAAATTTTATAATATGTATAAGAAAATCTATTATTGTATTTGATATTTCTTGCTCGTTAAGACATATTCAAATATGCTTCACTTATTTTCAGAGGTCATTGTACAGTTAAAAAAGTTTTTTGAATACAAATTTTAAAATGATTCTGTGTACTAGGACGTATTCTTCTTTACATGTTAAAAGAAGTATTAAAGACTGAACAAAAATTAAGATTTCTTCTTATTTCGTAGACTTTTTTCCTAGATTTTCTTACCATCAATGATGTGATCAGCGGAATATTGACTATCCTATATTGCTGAATTTTGAGAAATACAACTGCTACAACTACAACTTGGAATACGTGGACTTAAATGATCCCTACTCGCAGAATGCAAATGTAATTGAAACAAAATTGATGGCAGATACCATATATGAATTATTGTAATATTTTTCATAATTTACTTGCGAACTACTTTGAAATTAATTGTTCACAACAATGAAATAACGTCTTAATTTTTTTTTCATTGTACATAAAATACTTAAAATTACGTTATACCTATTTGGCATATTAATATAACATAAGAGAATAACATTGTATTAATTTTGTTTCACTGTACGTAAAAATCGTGACCCTAAGACCAAAGGGTTTTATCTTGGTTTTTGATAACTTTACAGGAAAGGAAACTTGCATAGCTTGCATAATGAAACTCCGATCTTGATAAACAACTTTTAAATCTGTTTCCGAATAGAATGATTAGAGAATTTATGAAAGATTAAAACCTAAATATCCTCTAAGTGTTCTGTAATAAATTATGAATTTTCAAAATAGAACTTTCTAATTTAAAATTTTGACAAATCATGAAGATATGGAACTTTTGATTTCTGTACTGTCATTTTCAAATAAGATAGACTTCAATTGTTTTGGTTTTTTAAAAATAAAAAGTAGGTTAAGTAAGGTCAAAGTTAGCTTAAAATCACTTTGAATTAAAAATGTTTAATGTTAAAGAAATTATACCGAAATTGATTAATTGGATTTGTGCAGAATAACTGAAATTATTTATTGATATTAAAATCTCAATTTCGAACAAAAAGGTAATTAGAACCCTCTGGTTCTGAGGCCACGAAATATTTAAATTCTACGTAATACTTAACCCTCTTCCTGGTCAAATTACTGTTATCGTCAAAAATCGTCAAATCGGTTGCCTGGACAATGGGAAACACGATCTATGACGCTGGAGTGGAGATAAGGTAGCACAGGCAGAGTTTATTGATATAAAGGTAGCACAGGCAGAATTTATTGATATAAAATTTAATTTTACACAAGAAATATATACATCACATATATCACTTCCTTATAAGATACGTATATTTTTTTGAATTGTAAGAAGTGTAATTTTCCATCTTCGTACAAATAATTCGCATTTCATTATTATACTATGTTTATGTTCGCAATATAATATATTATTCCCCTATTCCCCCCCTTTCCCCTTATTTTTCTCAAGTTCCTCTAAAATCCCTATTTTTGAAAATTTTGCCCTTTTTTTATTCAAAGTTCCAATTAATTTTCCAAGAATTATAATGAATAGAAACTTATGACATTCAAAAATGCGTGCCACAATATTAAAACCTTAGACTTAGAGATTCAGAGTCTTCTAGAACAGGGGTCTGCACAATCCACAGATGCAGCGTGCTTTCGAATCAACTGGCCTGACCCAGAATTGACTGAGTTTTTTTTTTGACAAAATTTTGACGAAGAAATTTATGATCTCTTCGGAAAAAAGTATCCCGTTTAATGTTTTCCAAATTTTCAATAATCAAATCTTCTAAGCTCTTCCATAACCGTCTAATATCTTCTGGGTTTTTCAGAATCTTTTTTCTGGTTTCTCCTATAATTTTATAAAATCTTAAAGAATCTCCCAAAATTATTTAATATTCAAGAAATATTCTACAATGTTTCAGAATCTTCTAGAATTCTCCAGAATTCTGCAGAATCTTTTAGAACCCTCTAAAATCTGCAAAGGACTCCCATAATCCTCAAGAATCTTCTAGACTTTTTTCAAAATCTTCCTAAAATTCTCTTGACTTTTCGAAACTCTTAAAAAAAAATTAAGAAGAGACTAGAAGAGACTGGAAGAGACTAGAAGTTTAGGGTAGAATTTAGAAGATTTAAGAACTCTGAACAAGTCTGAATATCTCTGTAAGAATTTTAAAAAATCCTGGGAAATTTTAGAAGGTTCTAGACAATGCTGGAGGGTTTTAAAAGATTCTAGAGGATTTTGAAGGATGTTTTAATATTCTAGCAAATTCTTGAAGTTTTCGAAAAATCTAGAAGATTTCAGGAAAGATTGATCCAGAGGTTTTGAAATTCTATAGTTTGTGGAGTATTTTATTAGATTCTAGACAGAGATGCAAGACTTTTAAGGATTTTTTAAAATTCTGAAGAATTTTAGCAAACTCATTTCGGGAATTTGATTTTTTGAAAACTTCCAAATTTAATAATTTAATAATTCAGAAATCTAAATTCTTGTCAGTAATTTGAGCAACAGAAAATTTTTACATGTCGTTAATTTTTAGTTCACAAATTGTTTGTTCGGAAATATTTTCTGTCAGAATTTCTGTTTTTCGTTAGCGTGTCATTAAAATTATTTCAAAGCCTTTGATAATTTTTTTTAATTGCTGGTTTATTTGTAGTCAATATAATATTATTTGTTAATGAAATATGAGTTTTCTTATAAAAATTTTGTATTTATTAACTTTTATTGGCTTCCTTGGTATATTTGAAAGAAACAAATTTCTTCCTTTTTTCGAAAAAGAAGTCCCCTACTTTCCCTAAAATGAAACTACTGAACCGCTTTGATCCTGAAATATTTACAAGGACTGAAACTGTCTAAATGTATTGTATCTATATTTTGTCAAAAAAGGTAGTAAGTACTCTTATAGTACGTTTTAAATAAATGATCTTTTTAAATACATTTGTTATCTCAGTGTTTTATCATCCGTCATATTTTTTTTAATTTAATATATATAAAAAAATACAATGTACTCATTCACAAGTGGATAATAAATAAGTTTGAAAGCAATCAAATCACATGATCCATGTTTAAAAAACCCTATCGTTGGATCTTTTATAATCTATACTGCTGGGGTGCAAAATGGGTCCCGACCGTGTGTTATTAGGGAAACTATTTGTTACAATGTTTCCCATAGATACGCGCAAATACTTTTTAAACTTTCAATTTTTAATGGCAGTACATATTGAAAAATTTTAAACTTTCAAAGTCATTAATTTGCTGACTGTTCTAAGTCGGGATCCCGATTGGGTCCCGATTAGGGCACGCCCTGTAACTGTAAGGAGAAAATTTTTCGACCAGTGCCCGAACGGTACCCGGCTATTGTCAAGGACAAGCCGGGCAATTTCTGTATTTCTACACGGGTACTGGAAGATCTACCATTATCGAAAGTGTATCACGAAAGGAGTCATTAGTTAACCATTTCCCGCCAGATGGCGCCACTTCATGTGAAAAAGTTTTTAGGGAGTGAGAGCAAAATACTATGCTCTTTTCCCTATGGGAGAAAAATAAATGCAAGAAAAGTTAAATGAACATTTCACTTCATAATTTTTAAATAAAAATTTGTAAATTTAAATAAAAAATAATATTAAAAGAAATAAAAACCGGCTTTAAAAAAATGAAATGAAATAAAAACACTGATTTAAAAAAAGCTCTTAAAAGTGTGAAATAATATGTTTCATCAATGGAAGTATAACTAGAAGAAAACTACGCAATAGGAAGGATAGCTAAAATAGTTTTATCGTTAAATACTAATATTTATAATAAATGTATGTACAGTTAGAAGAAAACTTCGAAATAAGAAGGAAAGCTGAAATACAACACCACTTAATAAAACTCGATTCACGTTTTTCCGTTTAACTGCGTGCAGAAAACGAATTACCTAAATTAGAACTTGACATTCACCTCAATTATTATTTTAAAAATCAATTTATTTACTCTTTTCTGCAACAGGTGTCTGCAAAATTTACGAGGAGCACTTAAAGAGGCGGAACCCGAACACCCCAACAATCACCTACGACATTAGTCAATTGTTCGACTTCGTTGACCAACTTACGGACCTATCATGTTTAGTGTACCAAAAATCGACCAACACCTACGCTCCATACAACAAAAACTGGATTAAAGATAAAATATACGTCCTACTTCGCCGAGCTGCAGGTCACTGCGAATAACTAGACAAGTTATATATACTTTTTCATCTAAGATTTTAAGACAAATAAATCTTAAAGACAGTTACTATAATTTTGTTCATAAAAACTGCAATGCAAGGAACAATTGAGTTTTGAACACAATGAGTAAATTCAGAGTATATTGTATTTGCGAATCTCCAATCAATATGATGGTTTCGTTATTTGGTATAAATATTACGATTTATGTGAGGGGCTAACCATTTTAAATTGACGAATGAAAATTATACAGTACTTTGAGATTCAGTTCAGTGCATTCACCAAACTCGACTAAAAAGCATTTCCACCTTCCACAAAAGAAAACTCATAACAGTTATTTCTGTGATTTATTTCGCTTCATGAGCGCAAAGTAGTTAGTAATTAGCTCTTCAGATTTTTTCTTATGCTCATATATGGCAGACCTTATTGCATTTAGAAATACAGAATGTTCTAGCTCGAATAGTTGTACATTTAGTGCCCCGTGAAACGTTTTTCTCTTAAGAAACTTGAATAACGCATCTATGAGTTGGTTATTTGACTATATCAATATTTATGTGACAATTAACTATGTATCTGAAATTCGTAATAAAAATGCAATTTTGATTAATTATTAAAGTTCTTTACCTGAATAATTTTTGTATATGTATTATATCGCTCGGATATACGTATTTCCACTTTATATTTGCTTCCACTGTTTGAAAAAGAAATTACCGTCGACCGGGGCTATTTTGAGATAAAAAAGACGATTTTTTCATATAGCGCTTCCCCAAAAATCAGAATTTGATCCGAAAATTTTATAACCCGTTTAGACCTGTTCTGGACATCCATTTGAAGATGTCTGGTAAGTTCCATTAAGGGCATGGACTAAGGCGACCATGTGACCAAGATGTCTATTCCTAGAGTTTTCTCGTAAATTATTAATTTAAATGAATTTTCAAGAGAAGCCAGAGGTGCGAAAATGGTCCACATACCTCTGGCTTCTATTGAAAATGCATTTAAGTTAATAATTTACGAGAAACCTCGTAAATTAATAAAAACTCGAAAAAACAACTTTTTTGTTTGTTAGTAAAATTAAGTGAATAATTTTTTAAAAAATCTTGACCATATGCATGTCTTTTACTAGGTATTCCAGAGTCCTAATCTAAGAAATAGGTGTTTCACGATTATCTTGAATGTATAGTCTATTCAACAAGAAACGTTCCTCGATTTTTCGAAAACTATTAGAGATTTTTGAAAGTTTTTTTTTTTAATTAAAGTACATTCAAAGGACTAATGCGCGCCTACCTAGTACATGGTCCAATCCCCATCGTTATCCAGAATGGCCTGGCACTTTTTCGGCATGCTTTCCACTAATTTTTCAGCATATTCCGTTGGTAATTCTTGCCATATCTTCCTGATTTTTTGCGAAAGCTGTTTCAGGGTGAAATTCGATTGGATTCGCATCGGGGGACTGTGATGGCCAGACCAAAGTTGTGATACCATTTTCTGCTTTCCAGGCGGTGCAGAGACGGTTTCGATGTTTAGGGTCGTTATCCTCTTGCAAGATCCAATCTCCAGTATCGGCTCCAAACATCTTTATAGCAGACCTTAGAAGACCACGTTTATATATTTTGAGCATTTTCTGAGCACTGAGGTTCTCGATGAAGAGCTCTAAACACCAAAAACCGCGCTCAGAGAAGCATCCCCAAACATGGACCTTCACTGGGTGTTTAATGGTTCGCTAAAGAAATCGAGTACCGGCTGTAGACCAGGCATTTTTTATAGGAACCCATGCCCAGAACGACGCTTCATCTGAAAAAATGACATTCGACTAGTGACGGTCGAGATTTTCAGCAGCCCATGACTTCCGTTTTTCATTATGGGTTTTTGAGAGCAGAGGTTTTTGCCTCGTACTACGGTACTGCAGCTTTGCCTCAGCTAAACGCTGTCGAATGGTGTTGATACTGATGTTGACTTCCTTTTTAGCCAGAATAACCTTGGCATCTCGTAACCGTAGAGTGGGGGTACGCTCGAACAGCTGTACGATCGCTTTA
>JBAGKK010037288.1:0-10681 GCA_037177015.1 Euceroptres primus | reverse complement strand
ATACCAATAACAATGGCAACATTAACATATGGTAAAGTATTCAATAATATAATTCAATTTTGAAGTAACATTTTATCATAAAGTAGGTGAAATCTATAATCACATTTTATTTTTTCCATTTTATTTTTCCTTAGAGGGCTGTTTAGCCCTAGGGACTTAATAAATAAATAAATAAATTTTATTATGTCAATTTACATAATCAATGTTTAATATCACTTGCCATCGGTGTGTATTTCATTTCACAAAATTTTCATACAAAAAACTGTCGTTTATTTCTTTTAACCAGTTAATTATTAAAGATTGAGTATCGAACACTATTTTTCTTTATAAAATACTATGCAAAACCCGAGATATGTAGACTTGAAGAAGTGTAGGGAGGGAGGGGTCTGGAGCGAAGCCCCAGCGGGGTCGAGGGGCGGAGCCCCCCGAAAGACAAAAAATATCTCCCAAAATGTTTATCTTTCCTGAAAATGAAAGAAAACATAACTCGTCACAACCATTTCTTTATTTATAAAAAATTTCAAACAGATTATGAAATGTATTTTGTGCCTTATATTAATATCTGTGACAGTCTTTTGTTGGTACTATTTTATACTTTAACAATATTATCAGGATTATCCAGAACGTTAATAATCATAAGTTGACAGTTACAAACTATTTCTTATTTTTAATTTTTATCACATATGTATATCACAACAAGTTTAAGATTATAAAACAACTTTCTTCATAATATTATGATATTTAATGTTAAATATTTTATATTTTTATCACACGCGCGCGTGTGCGTGTGTGTGCGTGCGTCTTTTTTGGCACATTAACTTTGGAATACATTTTTTTTTTGTCTATTGACCATTGTGAACGATATTGACGGTGCAATTGTGAAAGTGATAAACACATGCATTGGTTTTTCCTGGATTAAAAATATTATCTTTATCCATGGGTGTTGAAATTCTCTCATCTTTTGACGTTGATGGAATTGACGATTGAGATGGTGCTGCAAGTGGTAGATTTAATAATCGAGATTTTTGTGGAGTTTCTTCCATTCCAATTGACTCTGTGATTTTCGAGAAAGTTCTTTTCTTATTATTAACCGAATCTCCTAGGTATCCTTCTGCGACTGCAGAGGATTTCCAGCCACCATGCCTTTTTAGTTCTGTTATATCAGCACCTGCATCGACTAGTAATGTTGCTGATTTGTGACGAAAACTATGGCCTGAGTACGATTCGGGATTCGGCTTTTGGAGAAATGCAGCGATTTTTTAAGGCACAATGTCTATTTTATTAATCCCAATCACTTTATTACAACATTTTCCTTTCTGATAGTTAATCAAAAATTTATTGTTGCTTACATTTGCTGGACGCAGTGCTCGATATTTGTTAACTATATTGCGCAATTCTCCCAAAACTACAAATGATTTTGGAGATCCATTTTTCGTCTTTGGAATGGAAAAAAGCAGAGTATTGTTGTCCTCTGTAATATCATCTGTGAGGATATTGTAAATTTCCTCCCGTCGTAATCCACCAGCCATTCCCAAGATCAAAATAACCTGTAAAAAATACATTACAGTTCCTTTTTTATATATATTTCAAGAGTTTCATGATTTAAAGAGATTTCAAAAGATTAAAAAAAAATTCAGAAGATTTTTTGAGATTTCGAAAGATTCCACAAAGGTTTAAAGAAATTTGAAGAAATTGAAAGAAAATCAAAACGGGTTCAAGAAATTTCAAAAGCTTGTATATAGGTAACACATTTATTTTAAAAAAGAATTTATTTTTGTTATATTTTAAGACGTATTTTTTCAACCAAATGGGCCTCATCAGGAGCATGTGTACAAAAGTTAGTTATGTCGTTGGCTGTGAAAATTGACGCTTTCTTTGGACAGTATCCTTTTGCTTGTTTCTTCATAAATGAATTAACTTTCTCCCAGGGTTTCATGTTGATATTCTCGTAAGCAAGTAAGGTGCTTTTCAGCATTGAATATCTAGACCAAACCGTTGGTGGTTTTAATTTATCTTCTGCAGACAGTTTGTTGACGTATACCAACATAATCTCTTCACACATATCCTTCTGTGCAACTCCTTTCCCACTTTGCCACTGTACAAATTTTTCATACACAGCCATGTATTTAGCTTTTGATTTTTTTGGCAACAAGTCCAACACAATGTTGTCTGCTTCCTCTATCATTTTTTGTAGGTCATCGAAACTTGCAATGCCGTCTTCGTCAACGAAATCCATTTCGATGATTTTTTTGCCGTTCGCATCTTATTCAAACTTGTAAACAAACTGCCACGAACGAAATAAACCCAACCTCACCCAAAACGATGTTCACATAGTAACCGTTTACGACGCTAGATGGCAACCGGTGACTAAAATGTTTTGGTAACCGTGGAGACCATTTTGCTAACCGGTGACAGTGTTTTGGTCATCGATGTTTGGGGATTTTGCTCATTGCTTTCACGCACAGTGCGGAATCGGCCATTTTATATGTTTATAAATGGTGGCCAAACGAGGGTTTTGCATGTATGTGCAAAGAAAATTTTGATCATTTATAAGATTGAAAAAGAAGAAAATTTACAATTTTATTAATGTAATTTTTACAATTTTAATTTCTCGATGTTCTACCATGAAAAGAAAAGATTCCTTGACTCGAAGCGAATCGGTTGACCCATAATATTAATACATTTTATTGAAGATTAAGCAAATTTTAATCATTTATAATATTGAAATAAAAATAAGGTTTACAATTTTTTAAAACTAATTAACGCTTCCTCTATGAGAAAGCAAATTATCTGTTTGCTATTTCATCATAACGACGAAGCAAAGTGCTCATGATATGAGCACCAAAAAATATAGACTACGGGAAAACATCCGAAATCGAATTCATAGCTAGTTTAATTTGGTCTTACGGTCATTCAGTTGTCAGAGTCAAAAGACCTCATGTTGTGCAGGTATTTCTGCCCACAATTGAATAGTTAATTGTATTTTAACAAAGAGGAAATAATTTTTTAAACATTAAAAGCCACCTTTTCTACTTGACATTGCATGTATTGCTCTTGTTAGTAAATAATTTACAAATTGCTTCAAGAATGAACTCCGTAAGTTGATTAGTTTCCGAGATAGTTTCTTCATAATTTTTTTAAAATTTAAGGTTAACAAATGCATATTTTTTACTTTGGTTTTCACTTTTGAGCAGATAAAAGTCCAAGGAAACTCAAAAAAATTTCAAAGATTTTTTACATTTGTTTTTTGAGAGCAGTGACGTCTCAAAATTGATCATTCTCAAAGAACCGTGAAATTTGGGTACTTTTTCATATTCTGATAATCATAGTTTCGAAAGAGATTTTGTTATTTCGACAAATGTAGGCTTATTTGATGCGTTATAAAATAAGCTTTGCGGTGATATGTATGGCGCTGATCTAATTTTTTTTTTTCACGCAGTACATTCAAAAAAGGGAAAGCAATTTCTCAGCCACTTTCTCAGTTGAAACGCATAGTAAATAAAAGCGTGAGGTATAATTGGAATGTGAATGTATATAATAAATATATAATATTTTGATAAATATTAGTTTTTGCGTAACTGTACACGGTGTGTCCCGAAAGTTCCCGAACTTCTGTCACAAGAACGATACTGTTAGTGCCATCTATGTGATAGTGACTACATTATCTTCGTAGAAGCCTATTTTATAAGTCCTGTAAGTTTGATTAAGTTTCCACTCATTGTTAAGTTACCATAGTAGAAAAAGCGATAGTATCTCCTTGAGGCTCGTTGAAAAATCGCGATGAAGCAAAGAGTAAGGCATCAAATTCTGTGTTAAATTGGGCAAGACATTTACGGAAACGTTTGACAAGTTGCGGAAAGCTTACGGGGATCAAGTACTGTCACGCACAACAGTGTACGATTGGTTTAAATGTTTAAAAGGTTTAAGGAAGGTAGAGAATCGCTGGGTGACGATGAGCGCAGCGGACGACCAACGTCGAGACGTACGAATGAATCGGTTGAAAAAATTCGAGAACTGATAAAGAAGGGCCGTTGTATGTCCGTGAGACTCATTGAAGATGTCACAGGTATTAGCAAATCACAAGTTCATAGCATATTAAATGAAGATTTGAAGCTACGGAAGGTTTGTGCGCGATTTGTTCCACACAGTTTGAGCGACGACCAAAAGTATGCTCGAATTTTGCACTCTCAAGACATCATTTCAACCGCCGATAACGACCCAAAATTTTTTAAAACAATCGTGGCTGGTGATGAAACTTGGTGTTTCCAATACTACGAACCACTTACAAAGCGACAGAGTGCAGTTTGGAAGAGCCCAGAAGACTCACCACCAAGAAAAGTGCGCCTGAAAAAATTCAAAAGTTAAGACCATGCTCATCACTTTCTTTGATTCGGAAGGGATGATTCATAAAGAGTTTGTTCCCGAAGGCTCCACGGTGAATGGGCAATACTTTTTTTCGTAGGTGTGATGAAACGTTTGCTGGCCAGAATTCGTAGGGTTCGACCTCAATACAAAGCGCAACGCAGCTTGTCGCTCCTCTACGAAAATCCTCCGGATCACAAGTGCTTTGCCGCAAGCAATTTTCTGGCTTCAAAATCGGTCTAAGTCCTTAACCATCCTGCGTACTTACCAGATGCGTCACTATGTAATTACTTTTTGTTCCCCAAACTCAAAATGTAGTTGAAAGAATTGCGATTTGATACGATTTCGGAGATCCAGAAGGCTTCGACCGAGGCACTTAGGACCATCAGAAAGGAGGACTTGTCATCAGCGTTGTTTTCAAAAGCTTTATGATCGTTCTAAAAACTGTATTTCTTCGAAAGGGATGTATTTTGAATAATTATAAGCAAAATATTGCGAGTATTAAATTACAGGGTGAGATTTAATAAAAGTTCGGGAACTTTTGGGTCACACCTTGAAATATTCAATATTTATGCCCCACGCTTTTATTTAGTCATATTAATCTAAAGCAGCTATTGAGGCCCATATTATATTAACTAAGGTCTAAGGCCTGAGAAAAGTTAGGAACAAAATTTTTCATTTTTAGTACATTTTAATAAAAGCTTATTTTTAAAAATATTTTTTTAATTTATTTTTATTTTATACTTTTTAGTGGAAGGAGGTCGGGAAAAAGGGAAATCAACTGAAATTTTGTTTTCTCTCTACTCACCTTTCCATAGATACCCAATTACCCATATTGATAAGGTTATCTGACAATATGAGAATCCGGTGGTGGGACGAGGAGGAAAAGGCGTGGGGGATAGACTCAAATTTTATAGAATATAGTATTGTTATAAGAACGATGATTTTATGCCTTTGGGGTCTAGGATATTGATTACGATGTTAAATCAACTCTTTCTCGGTTGTATCCGAGTTCTTTCTATTTTAATTAGATGTTAACTTTAAATTCTCGAGGATATTCGAGGTTCATTTAAATAATTTTTTCAAATATACAAATATCTGTGAAAAAATAAACGCTTTCGTCTGTGCTGGGGGCGAACCTAGGACCTCTCCGGGAAAGAGTTGATTTAACATCGTAATCAATATTCTAGACCTCAAAGGCACAAAATCATCGTTCTTAGTTCAAAGGAAGGTCGCAATAGCGTCAAAAATGTATTGTATTGTTATATCGTAATTAACGAGATTCCATTTTCCCTATCTACTATATCTAACAAAACCTCTCGGGGAGGGTGATCAATTTAAATTTGATAGAATCGTAATTACCGAGATTCTATTAAAGTTTGATGAACTATGTTAAATTCCGTTTAATTCCATTTCGGTTGAATTCGTTTTCTACTGAACTTAATCGAATATCTCTGAATTACAGTATAAGGAAGTTATATTTTTCTTTTGAATTTAATTAAATTGAATTTAGTTGACTTAACATCTAATTCAATTCAATTAATTTGGATTGAATTGTATTTTATTGAATTCTGTTAAAGCCCATACATTCTGGGAAATTTATGAGTTTAAAAAATATTAAATTTATTAGATTTATTTAACAAAATTTTGTTAACTTTCGTTGAATGACGTTAACTTTGGTTGCATTCTATTGACTTTCGTTAATTTCCATTGAATTCTGTTAAATATTCTGTTGTCCTCCGTTGAATTTAGTTAATTTCCGTTGAATTCTGTTAACTTTCCATTGAATTCTGTTTAATTCCATATTGAAATATGATGTAATCTATTCATAATTTTGAAAAAATTCTGTCAACTTTCGTTGAATTCCATTAATTTTTCTAACTTTCGTCGAATTCTGATAAATTTTGATGAATTCACTTAATTTCTGTTGAATTTTATTAAATTCCGTTGACTTCTGTTATATTTAATTGAATTCAACTTTGGTTGCTAGAATTCTGTTGACTTCCGTTAATTGTCACTGAATTTTGATAAATTCTTTTAAATATGTAGGCTGGTCGCTCTGAAAGACGAGTGGCAAGTATTACTAGAGAATTAGAGTCTCGAGTGAGTCAAGAAATTCCTTCTGAGTACTTCTTCTTCTTCTTCTTCTTCTTCTTCTTCTTCTTCTTCTTCTTCTTCTTCTTCTTCTTCTTCTTCTTCTTCTTCTTTGACTCCCACTGCGGGGAGAATATATAGTCTTAGGTCTGGAGAGTGACTCCGTTGCTGCAGAAAGCGTCGACCTATCTGGCCACGTCTAGCAGGTTATAGGTTAATCCAAATATTACGGTCCAGCCAGCAGTTGGACTGTGCGCAGACGCTATTCCTTAGTGATCACGCATTTCACGTCAAACCCGCGAAATTTGACTCCGCATATGAGTCTTACATTATTATGATATTAATGAAAAAGATTTTTTTATATGAGTAAGTTACAATCTTTCAGAAAACGTGCTATTAAGGATGTTGTATGACTGGATGGGTGGTATAGTATAGATTCAATATTATAAGGGGGAAATTTTCATTTTCCTAATAAGGGATTTTTCTAAGGAATTTCTTTGCTCTGTAAAACGAGGACAAGACCACACCACATGGTTAATATTCTCATCCACTTCACCACAAAAAAGGCACTAGCTATATTCTAAAATATTTTTCCTAAATAGACTGTGAGCTAATCAATAATGATTAGATCTGATTCTAGCTATTGTCACAATGTCTCTTCTCTTAGCACGCAGTTTAGCGAACCATGGATGTCTGGTTTCTAAGTAAAAATTATCAAAGTAATGTTTTCTTGCGGTAAAACTTTTCTGAATCCAGGCATCCCTAGAACGATTAAAAGCATTCTCCAATGCAATATGGTAAAGATCTGTATGAGGGATTAAATAATGAAGGTCTGCCCCTTCCATTGCGGGGATCCAAACGAGTCCTATAACGAGATTACTGTATTTAGCAATGTGTAATAAATTACAAATTTTATATATCAAATATGATGTAGAAGAAGTGTTGAAACTCTGACAGACCTAAAGAACACTTCAAGAGTCTGAAAATATTATAGAATGAGTAACATCGTTATTTAGGATATATTCTATAGCCTCACATATAGCTATAGCCTCAGTAGTGAAAATGGAAGCTTCTGGGAAGATTTTATAGTTCAAATATAAGTCAAGTTGAGGGGAGAAAATTGCGAGACCTACGGATTTGTCAGATGTTTTGGAACCATCCTTAAAGAAAAACGTACTAACCTTTTTGCTTTTCAAAAAGATATTATTAAAATCAATATCAGGTGATTGGCTCTGTTGTACTGCTTTACCAGTTTGTAAATCTATAGGGAAGTTAGAGAATTGAACTGCATAATCGAAAAGGTAATTGGTGTAGCAGAACGGTAGATTAGGGGTTGGTAATCCGTAATTCCAACTTTATGTTTATACGATATAAATGATTTTAAAAGAAGAAATCCTTTCTTAATGTCAATAGGAACTTGGTTTTGCGAAGAAAAATTATAGAGCTTTTTTAAGAGTTCATGTATATGATGATCAAACATAGAGAAGGATCTGATAAGAAATCTGTCTGTGACCAGTACAAATCTGTTAAAAAGAGAGAATTCCTTTAACTCTGCCTGCATGACATTAATTGGCGTTGATATTATGTAACCTAAAATTATTCTAAAAAAATTATTGTGAAGAACACTAAGCTTTTCGTACCAGCTATCAGCAAATATGGATAATGCATGGCATCCATATTCCATAGAACTAAGCGCCAACGAGATAAACAAAACCCTTAAAGTTTTTGGGTTACATCCCCACCAAGTACCTCTCAAGCATTTCAGGATTTTAAGTACTTTGTTTCCTCTATCCAATAATTTGTTGAACTGTAAGTCCCATTGAAGGTTGCATTGGAAAATTAATCCTAAGAATGTAGCTTCAGAACTTGGATAAATAAAATGATGTGAGTGTTATCAGGTATATGTTTAGAGTTTGAGAATGTGACCAATTTAGATTTAGTAGGTGAAGTGGATAGGCCTCTCTTTCTTAGATATAAATTTAAACGAATTAGACTGTATTGCAATATTTTAACACACTGGTCTAGAGAGTTGGAAGTAACATAGAGAGCTATATCATCTGCGTATTGAAGTATTTTAAATAAGTGGTGTAGTACTTTGTGTAAACCTAGATTGTAAATGGTGTATAGAATTGGGATTGAAATGCAACCTTGTGGAAGACCCTTTTTAAAAGTGAACGGTCCTCTATTGTTACCACTGATTTTGAATTGAACTTGCTTGTTTATAGTAAGGTTGTAAATAAATTTACAAATTTTGTTTGGTATTCCAAGTTGTATCATATCATGAATCAAAATTTCCGGTATAACATCATTGAAGGCTCCATTAATGTCTAAGAAAAGGCAAGCCGTATAAGAGTTTGATACTAATGTCGTATGTAGTTCTGTGGGAAGAATATAGCCAAGCTGTCAGCACAAGAACGGCCCTTTCTGAAGCCATATTGTGAAGATGGGAGTAAATTATTGTGTTCCAACCAATTGTTTAACCTAACTAAAACCAGTTTTTCCATTAATTTGAGAAAGCATGAAGCTAGAGAAACAGGTCTAAATTTACCAGGTGTAGGCTTGGGTAATAGGAAAATTATAAAATCCTTCCAGAATGTGTATTATCATAGTTGGACATGGCTAGATATTTTTTTGTTTAGCTAATCTAATTCTAACAATTCTATCACATTCCTTGTTCCATCAAGGCGGAGAAGGATTTTTTTAATTCTAGAGGGTTTTTTTTATCTATATTAGGACCAGCTTTATGAAGTGCATTATCTATGTCTTTGATGAGATCGTAATACGCCTCTAGAATGCTTGCCGAATCATTTAGATGTAAAGGAGTTCCATGATTATATTTAGATAGTTCTTCTCCGAAAACACTCCACTTGACTTTTTTTAAATTATATTTATGAGAAAAGAACTGATAATAGGGGCAAGGTATAAATATGTCAATTGTTATTATTGGGAAGTGATCACTACCCATTTTGTCAGAGAGGGTATTCCATGAATATCGCGCATTAAGAGTAATATTATAGATAGGTCAATAGCTGATTTTGCCTTATCAGGACCGGTGCAGAGCGTAGGGCTCCCGTTATTGATGATGTTATGATTATATTGTTGAACATGGTAAAAAAGATTGTTTCCCACCGGGCACGAACGATCGCTACCCCAAGACGTGTGGTGACAGTTGAAGTCTCCCCCTATGAAAATGTTGCCATAGTTAATTGTTGAATCAAAAAACTCATCCCATTTAATGTCTTGGAAATTCGCATGAGGATTTCTGTAGACATTTATTATGCAAAACGGACCAAGATCTGTGCCATGTGTTTCTGAGGGCCTGAGATACCTCGAGCGCGGACGGTGAAGAAAGACCGTTACCACTTGCGCTGACTCGTCTGCCGCCAGCAGGTGCCGTACTATTTTTTTACCTGGAAAAGCCCTTGAATTTCACTCGTAGTCCTGACATTCTTATCTCTACATCTGAATTAGTAGTTTTCTTCAAATGAAATATTTCGAAGTCGTTTATCAATTGGTTTTAGTAAGCTTTTGTAGAAAACTACTGATTCACTTAGTAATGCTTACTAATTCATTTAGTTAGGTTGCTAAATGAATTTGTAGTTTTTTGCTGTAAAATAGTAGTTTTTTTATTAAAGTTTAGTAAAAATGCTTACTAGAGCAATTGATAAACGACTTTGCACTATTTCATTAGTAAAAAATACTAATTCTTCTTAGAGCATATTAATTTCCTTAACAAAAGATCGTTTTTTGAACTTATACAGATATAGTTATAGCTAAACTTAAGAATTTCATAAATCGTATAATAAACATTTTACATGGTTCATTTAGTTGTGTGAATTATTTCTATCGAACAAGTTTAAGAAAAAAAGATTTTTTCCATTAAAGTTTATGGTTATAATTTAAAAAAGGCAATGTAAATATGAATTCAAATTAAAAAGTGGTATCTGGAGAAATTTATTTTTTGACTTGGAAACCCTGAAGTCTTGGAATTTTTTTTTAGAAATACCTGGAGTAACAAATTCTTTTGAAATCTATTTAATTCCGTTGAATTATTTTAACTTTCTTTCAAATCCATTGAATTCTGTTGGAATCTAGTTGAATTCCGTCAACTTCCATTCAAATCCATTAAGGGTATTGGATAAACGACATTGAAAATGGCCGACTGGCTGTGAAATTTGTCTAAGTCCAAACCCCCAATTTTTCCGGCACTGGAAAATACGTATAT
>JBAGKK010037277.1:0-10683 GCA_037177015.1 Euceroptres primus | reverse complement strand
GTTAACATGAATAAGTAATTATTTTGCGTATGAATTCTTTAAAGGATAAGTTACTATGCCTATTGCAAAATACAGTTCATATATTGTACAAGTTTTCACGTATTTATACTAAAACAAAACTTATACTTATACCAAAACGTACTTATACTTCTTAATTTTCTCGAAACGCTACTTTGGCTTATGTACCCTTCTTCCATCCAAGGCCTCAATTTTTTGTGTCTGAAAATTAATAAGACTGTTCAAAAACCGCGTTTTTCCTGATTTTTTGAAAAACTTTGCCATGAAGTACTTTACTGTATTAGGCCCTTTTCCCGAATTGCAATAATTTTACACCCCACACGATGGATGAAAACGAATGTGGAGGCTCACAGATATCCTAAAAAAATTAGTATGTAATTACAACCCTTGAAAATCACCCTAGAATTCAGAGAAACTACCTCTAGTGGAGAAAAGTCGTTTACTCATTGTTTTATACACTAACACTCAGTTTTCGTTCAAGAAAATATTCATTGGAATGCAAAGAGGAGTTTTCGAAGACTGTCAATACATCCTTACCCCTTGTAATCCACCCTGATGAGAAAAAAACCACCCTTGTTACTTCAATATACACTATTCCCAAATGCCAATAATTTCACACCCCACGTGATGGGCGAAAAAAAGTTTTGAGACATACAGATATTAAATAAAATATTCATGTAGTTACAACCCTTGAAAATCACCCTTAAATTCACAAAAACTACCCCTAGTGGAGAAAATTTGTTTACTCATTGTTACTAACACTCAGTTTTCATTCAAGAAAATATTCATTGGAATGCAAGAAGGAGTTTTCTAAGACTTTCAATACATCCTACCCCTTGTAATCCACCCTGATGGGAAAAACTGCACTTTTAAGAATAAAAGCGTAATTTTCTCTAGGCACATTTTCGTCGAAAATGTACAACTTTGAGCTCCAGAAAATTCAATTTTGATCGTGGAGGAATGGGGATTTTTTTATTCGATAGGGGAAATCTTCATTATTTAGAATCCATAATGACCTAAAAATCGATTTTTCGGTCATAAGGCTGGTTTCTTCGTTCCACGTCACATGTTTCGTTAAAATTTTTTTTTGAAAATAGGTCGCAACGGCTATCAGACGACCTTTGCCAGAATTGTTTTTATTGGCTAGAGGTTTAGGAATATAAAATTTCATGAAACTTTGGTCCAATGAAAAGTTTCATTAAACATTGGGGGTCTCATGAAACTTTTCAATGTTTCAAATATGGCGGCGGGAAAATTCAAACTGCATGCGCAAATACAAGTTTCCCATTGGTTCCTCAATGTTTCATGAAACACATGAAACTTGGGTCATGAAATGTTTCAATATTCACGTGAAAAGTTTCAAAGTTTCAATGAAACGTTTCATGGCTTACATCCCTATAGAGGTTAATTCTATGTATACTATATTTCTTGTCGTTTCTAAGTTTGGGTTAGGTTTCTTAGAGGTTACACGTAACCTCATGTATTTTCCGTCGACTGAAAATGTCAAAAAATGTAAGTAAAATGTTATTTAGTGAAAAAATGATAGTTTTGGACGTTTTTTTCTCATCAAGCTAAATTAACTAAAAAATATATATACGTTATAATTTATCATTTTTGATTAATAAGTCTTATTTTATCCATAACTTTTATATTATAAACCATTACCTATTGTTGGAAAATATGAAAAAATTTGTACCACTACAACGTCTCATAAAATTGCTCTAAACAACTAAGTAATGAATTCCTTAACTTTCTTTTGCGTAGATATATAGTTACTTGAATATATAAGCTTCGCAAAAGTACGAAAATTTCAATAATTTATTTCAATTGCAATATTTATACGCCTTAGAAACTTACACTACCTACTGTAGAGCGGTCTCCCCGAAATAAAATTGTCCAGAGATTCGACTTCTTTAGAAATTAATTTGCATAAGGTATCGTGCTGTGATCAACACAAAGAAAATGTGATTTCAAGATGATCCAAAGAAGTTTCAAATGATCTACAACAACAATGAACTATTTTGATTTAGTTCATTTTGAGCCAAATCACAGCCTCACAAGTAGGGTGGTCCAAAAATGCATCGCAAACTTTTTTTTTGGTGAATTTTCATGGTTTCACTTCCCATATTTGTTCAAATCCCAAAAAAAAGTAAAAACTTTTTTTAATTTTAAAATCAATTGATATTTAGAGGCTGCTCTAAGCCCATAAAGTTTTACGTGTACTTCCCATGGGGAAAAGAGACGTTTTTGTAAATTTCCGATAGAATCGTTAATATTATATGTACATTTTCTTGCACGCTTTTCTTGAGAATCAATCGCCAGATACGAATCAATAATTACTTTTTAAATTCAACACCCAAAAACCTTTTTTATAGGGTCCCAAAAAAACCCATAAATGCAGAAATGAGACATTTTATTTTGAAAAGTCAACGGGCAAAGCCTTTTATTACAAAAAAAAAAAAAATGAATACACTCTTATAATGATTAGAATGTAAAAAGACTTATATACATTTAACTAAAATAAGGAATCGTATCGACACGATTTTTAAGACTATTACAACTATTGTTAAAACTAGAGATATCGCGTATTTTTGACGTTTATAATCTTATTTTTTTGTAGATTTTTTCACCAATTGTTTTCAATACGTAAGATATTACTTTGTAAACATATTTTGATTTTTTAAATGTTTTAAACAATTTATTATTGTTTATAAAACTATCGTTTCTTAGAATAAAGTTAGAAAATGGCGGTTTTTTCAACATTCTTCCACTTTTCTTCGTATCTTTAGTTATGAACAAACAAATAATTAAAAATCCACAAGAATCATTGTTTAAATAATGAGAATACCTCATTCAGAAAAAATAATAATAATATAATCAATAATAATATAATAACTCTCCTTGTTGTTTATTTATTATTAATTTGTTCATAACGAAAAAGCTGCAGAAAAGTTCGAACTTTTAGAAAAAACCGCAAGTTCCTAGATTAATTCTAAAAAAGTATAATAGTAGGGAATAAAATGAAGTTTGGAAAATGATTTTTGTTGATGTTTTTTGGTTACTATTTTTTGATAAGTATAGAGACGAAAAGTTGAAGAATGTAGAAAAAACCGCAATTTTCTAGCTTTATTTCATGAAAATATAATTTTAAACAATAATAAATTGTTTAAACAATTTTTGAAACATAAAAATATGTTTAAAAAGTAATATCTTACGTATTAAAAACAATTTGTTTAAAAAACTGCAAAAAGAATAAGATTAAAAACCAAAACTACGCGATATCTCATTTTTGCACTTATGAGGTTTTTTTGGGACCCTATAAAAGTGGTTTTTGGGGGTTGAATTCAAAAAGTAATTATTGATTCTTATTCAGCGATTATTTCTCAAGAAAATCGTGCAAGAAAATAGAAGATACATACTATTAACAATTCTATCGCAAATTTACAAAAACGTTTCTTTTTCCCGTGGGAAATAAACGTATAACTTTATGGGCTTTGAGCAACCTATAAATATCAATTTATTTTTTAATAAAAAAGATGTGTTTACTTTTCTCGGGATTCGAAAAAATCTGGGGAGTGAGAGTATGAACATTTGAAAAAAAATTTAGACGCTATTTTCACATTCTCATTACTACGAGAGTGTATTAGATTTGTGTAAAATTTGACCCTCTCCCCTTTTTTTGCAATTATCGACGTTTTGAGACCTCCTAAGTCCAAAAAACAGGTTTTTCCGACGGTGTCTGTCTGTCTGTATGTCTGTCTGTCTGTTAAGGTGATAACTTTCGAAAGAATTATCGCATCTCATTCCGCTTTTGTACACTTTTTCAAATGCTTCAAACTCAGTTCAAGTTCGTTAGCCAGCCATATTGGACCAAAAGTCAAAAAACTAGGGCCATTTTAGACTTTTTGTAAAAATTTTTTTATAAAAAATAAATGTTTAAAGACAATTTTGGATAGCTTCCATAAAGCTTTACAAACTATATAAATGACATTTTTCTAATGGACCAATATAATAGAGTTAAAACAAAATGAAATCCTTAAAAAAATAAAAAATCAATTTCAGAGGAACTCGAAAAATCTGCTGACTAAAGTAGCGCGCATTCTCATCACATCCCCATCTCCACGTACGTTCATATTTCTCAGAAAGCTTCAGCCAACAAATCCTAGGTTTAAAAATTTATGCGATTTATTTTTCTGTCTAAATCTTAAATTTTTATTTCCAAAAAATACAAAATTGCCTTTTTTGCCATTAAAATACAAAATGTCAGAAAATCATTTATACCGTTTTATAGAGCTCCACGGACGGAACAAATTTGGTTCCTAGCCTTTTCTTCGTATTTTGCATTGTTCTCTCAAAAAATGCAAATTTTCGCATTTTTTAACCCACTTATTCTATTTTTTGTCCCGAAATTTGAATTTTACGTGATAATAAATTCAACTTTACTCGAGAATAACAGGAGATAGGAAAAAATGCCTCAATACAATTTTATAAAGCTCCTTCAGATGAGTAACTTTCGCTTCTTGCATTTTCTTCGTATCTCGCATCATTCTCTCGGGAAACACAAATTCGCTTCGAGTTTTTGAATTTTTTACATTCTCATCACTATAAGAGTGTATTAGATATGTGTAAAATTTAACCCCTCGCCCCCTCCCCCCGTTTTTTGCAGACGGTGACGTTTTGAGACCTCTTGAGTCTAAAAAATAGGTTTTCGCGCGGGTGTCTGTATGTTTGTGTAAAATTTGGTTAATTGTGATAAAAAAATTTTATAAACAATTACTCTAAGATCCCATTCTAGCACAGAAAAAATTTTTTCTTCGCTATAATTGCTGAGATTTATTTTGCAAGTAACAATCTACTAACAAAAATTTAACAAAAATTAAGAATTGTTATTGTTACAAATAAATGTTATAAACAAATACTAGAATTTAACATTTTCAAGCATAAAAAAAGTATTTTCTTGTTTAGAATTAATGCAGTTCGTTTTAAAAGTATCAGCTAATATCAAAACATTGACAGAAGTTAAGAATTTTTATTGTCATAAACAAATTCATAAATAAACGTTTAATTTTCATATTCTTCTCCGATCAATCCAGATTGAACTTGTTCTGATTTATTTTCAACTACAAAAATGAATTGACACTAAAATATATAATTCACTAATAGAAAACTGCATTTGTTCATGACATTGTTTATAACAATGCATTTTGACATTAAACAAAGAAGATCGTTATAGATAAAGAAAATAATTCAAAATATTTTTAATATAATTAAATTTTAATTATTATTATAATTTTAATTCTTTGTTTAGTCACGTAACGCATTATTATAAAAAATCTTATGAAAAAATGCAGTTTTTCATTAGCGAAGAAAATATTTTATTGTCGATTCGTTTTTGTAGTTGAAAATAAATCAGAACAATTTCAGTCATGATTGATCATAGAAAAATAGGTTGACCTTAAAGAAGAGTATAAAGATGAAAAGTTTATTTATAAATATGTTTATGATAATAAAAATTCCTAATTTCTGTCAATGTCAATTTCTGTCAAATTTTCATAACGAAATGTAGTAATTTTAAGCTAGAAAATGCTTTTTTTTTCTTGAAAATGTCAAATTTCGGGCATTTTTAAAATAATATTTGTTTGTAATAATGAAAATTCTTAATTTTTGTCAATGTTTTGTTACTAGCTGATACTTTCATAACGAACTGTAGTAATTTTATTCCAAAAAATACTTTTTTCTGCTTAAAAATGTAAAATTTGAGTATTTGTTTATAACAATAACAATTCTTAACTTTTGTCTATTTTTTGTTTGTCGTTGACACTTTCATAACAAATCTCAGTAACTTTAAGTCAGAGAATACTTTTTTTCGGCTTCAAAATGCCAAATTCGAGTATTTGTTTATAAAATTTTTTTATAACAATATCAACTCCTAATTTTTGTCAATGTATTGTTAGTAGATTGTTACTTTCAGAATAAATCTCAGCAATTATAGTGAAGAAAAAATGTTTCCCGTGCTGAAGTGGCACATCAGAGTAATTGTTTATAAAATTCGTTTATCACAATTAAATTACTTAACTAATTGATTATTTGTATACTATAATGGCAAATGCATTAATTTAGCTTAATATTTAGTTTACACAAATTTTTTCTGGGTTAAAATAATGATTTTTCTGAAAGAAGATTTTTTTCTGCTTTTCTTGTTTACACAGAATTTTTCAAAAACAAAAACTTAAAAATTGGCCTAGAGAGATCACTGAGGAATTTATTCACCTTCAATTTAAAAAAATGGCGTCTGATTCAGATAAAAATTGATACCTATAGGTTGATTTGTCCGCAAAAATCCAATTCTGAACAACTGTATAATGGTTGGTTTATGTCGCATATTATTTTGAATTACTTGTAAGTACGTAAATGCTAGTGTTATAGTATACAACATATATTATAACCTTGTAATTTTTATATTTCATATAAAAATTTCAGGGGATTGGAAATTCAGATAAAAACTGATTGAAATAAGATATTTTTATGAAGATTGGGAAATTTCATTGGAAATTGAAGGAACGGTTTTTATTTTAAAAGTAAATTTTCTGGTTAATCCTTAAATATGTTAATGGCATAAAGTGATTCCGTAAATTTATCTAAAATCGACCAAAGTTCACCAACTGCTTTTCTTAGTATTTTAAAGTTAAATCAATAGACAAGAATTAATCCGAATTGATACGAACTAATGATAAAGGGAAAAATAACAATTATATTCTAATCAAACTGTTAAACTGATCAAATGAAAAACAATATTTATATTCTATTAAAACGGTTAAACTGATAAAGGGAAAAATAACAATTATATTCTATTAAAACTGTTAAACTGATAAAGGGCAAATAACAATTATATTCTATTAAAACTGTTCTACCTAGATTTCAAATATTGATCCTTTTTATTTTTATTATACTCCGAATTAAAATTTTATTTGATCAGGAAGTCGGATAATTAAAAGTGCTTTGAATGCATGACTTTAAATAGAGATATTAATTTTAAATTAAAAAAAAAGGTTGGTGAATACTTGAACTCCTCTCCATTATCTATTTTATATCCTTTTGGTTATTGATACTTTATTATTGCCTCTAGAAAACTGGGTAATATGAATTATTGAACCAATTTTTGCATCCAGGACATCGAGTCACGGAAAAGTTCGATTAATTGAACGGAAATGGATACTACTTTATTTTCAGTACCAACTTAGTATCGATCGATAATGAACTACTTACTTACTTACTTGTTGAATTTCCAAACTTTAACTGAATCGTGCAATACAAAATTAGAATCGAAAAGGAACTTGCAGTACATTTATAAGCTACAAAAGTAACACTTTTGAAATTTTACGTACCAGTTTTATAACGAGAAAAGAATCATGAGATTATAAGTAAAACCAAGCTCAGTACAAGATAAATTTGTAATAGGGGAGAGTGACTCGATCTGGATGAAAAAAGTTTTGTCTTTATAATAATTAAACATTTTACAGAAAAAAGAAAAGTATTATGTACCAAATTGAAGATAAAACATTCCTTTAAACAATACCAGTAATGTAACAAAGATGATATCAGATATTTATCCGTAATTAATCTTTTTCTGAATCATTACACTTTTATCCAGATGAAAATTTAGGACCACAATCCGGATAATCGCGTTTTCAGCACTCACAGTATTAATTGATCGATATTTCACTTGATCTCATCGAATAGCATTTCAGCACTGTTACTTTTAAATGTTTTTGTTTTGATAAAAAGAATTTTTTCACATATATAGTAAAAAAACATCAGCTATTATCTCTATCGTATTTACTGTTAAATGATGACAGCCACTCCTGCCAAATTCAAATGCTGAAAAAATTTATTAAAATAGCTAGTTCTTTTACGTTAGCAAAATGCGCGGATCATTTGAAAAACTTTTGAGTGTTTTTTTCACGAATTATCCAGATCGGGGAAAATGACACTACCTATAAAAACATCTTAATTACGTTGTTTGTGATAATTAAAAGTCAGTTTCTATGGGAAGTTTTAAAGCCAAATGTTCCGTGAGTACAAAAAACAAAAGAAACAGTTGTAAGAAAATTCTACGGAAGTAAAAATGACGAAATTATCAGAGGTAAAAAGTTACGTCTTCATGTCGAAAACACATTTTTTAATTTTTTGTCTTAAAAGCGGCAAATAAATGGTAAACCGTATTATGACACAATCCCTTTTTGATAATTTTACTTATAAAAAATTACTGCAGTTAGTTTATTCCAAATATATAATCGTTTTTCCCTATTATTCAGGTCGGAAACCTATCCAGTTCGGGTCACTCTCCCCTATACCCAAGACCAAACTTTTTATATAAATTCCAAAACAAAAAAGAGTAAAATTCCTTTTTCAGGACGATTGATCAAATGTTTTATTTATGCAGTGTGCAATAGTTTCGAAGTAGACAGATGTTCCCTGAGGGGAACTCAAAATTGAAGCGGAAACATTGGCCGAAGTTGCAAAAACTCTGAACAAAGTTTTTTCTTTTTACATCCAAGTCTTAGGTATCATAGTTATTCTCTCTAAATCTGAATCAGTCAAAATTTTCACTGTTTTCATTCATTGACCCATTTTCAGCTAATTCATTAGTGAATGACTTTCAGTCACTTGACTGACTTTCAGTCACTTGACTGACTTTCAGTCAATTTGACTGAATTTCAGTAAAAATTTATTGACGAATTAGCTAGAAATTGGTCACTGAATGAAATCAGTGAAAATTTTGATTAATCCAAAAGAGTTGAAAATCAAATCTGTTACATGTATAAGGGCGAAAATAAAAAAATCGACGAAAATGTGTCTTGAGAAAATTACGCTCTTATTCTTAAAAATATCCTGTTTTAAATATAAGGATTCTTTAGATCGCGAGCCACTCTACAATGTCCTATGCTTACATTTATACATATGTTGCTAAAATACACATAAAATCCTTCAAATATCTGAAAATGTCAGCGTGTCCCATGTCCCTGATTATATTTATAAGTATTCGAAAGCCTTTTTGTAGTCTTTTAAAGTAAAATTGGATGCTTTTCTGAGATACACCTTTTCTCTATTACTCTTAAAGATAAAAAACTAAGTTAATAATCGTTTGATTAATTGCAAGAAACGACTAGCTTTTCATGTGTGCCCAGAAAAACAAGTTAATAATCGTTTGATTAATTTCAATTTCAAGGAACGAATAGCTTTTCATGTGTCCCCAGATTTGAATTTCAGTTTTGGTTATCGTGTCCAGGGACACATTTCGTCGGATTTTTAAATGAAAATAGTAGTTTTCTACATTACCATAAAACAAGTGAATTTTTGCGTAAAATTTACAATATACTTATGTGAAAATCTGTCAAAAATATGAATAAAATCAGCAATTAACAAATTTCACAAAATTTCGAAAACCGTACTTTTTTGTAATGTCATCGTGTCCCGCGTTTTTTCCAAATAAGTGAATTTTTTATAAGGTAAGTTATTCGTGAAAATATCGTCCGTAAAAACTCATTCGTTCTTACAAACTCGCAATTTAAACTAATTTATATTAAGGAAGTACCATTTAAAAAAGAATTTCTTTTCATTGATTTATTCTTATTGTGTTCTACGACTATTTAATGATATCTTGAATGAAGTTAGTCGTTTTGTTTCAAAAGAATAATAATTTTCAAATAGGTTATCGAAAATAGAAAAAGATTCTTTTCAGAAAATTCATATTATTTATCATTCAATATACAGTACCGAACAGGAATATGAGGACACCTGTTTTTTGTGAGATGCATGAGTTCTTCTAATTTTTATAATCTACGAAATAAAATTTTTTCCACAAAATAATACGAAAGCTATCAAAATTTTGCGTAAAATAAGCCCAAGGTGAAGTGATTTTGTTAATTCTGTAAGAAACTAATGCAGAAATAGTGCATTTTTCGACTTTTACGAAAACTTACAATAACTTATGAAATAATTAAAATTTTTTAATGTCCTTAAAGGATCATACCACTTTAGAACCCCGAAAAAAAGGCTATTTTTGCAAATTTTTCAAGCTATTTCTATTATATATATATTGATGTAATTCTTTTTGGTCTCCATTAATACACTCTTAAAATGTGTGGAAGTTTTATTTTATTAATTTCACATAGTTTTTTTTATACAAAAAAACGAGGCGAACTCGAATAATAGGTGTGTCCACAGTGTTGATTGTTTTTTTTTTGTGAAGGATTACCTAACACACAAATACCAAAAAGATTTAGACTCAGTAAGAGTGTAGCTATGACCGGAACTAGAATAAAGTCAAAATATTTATTTTTACTATTTTTTTGGCCTGAAAAATCACAAAGAAAACCTTATTTTTCAATTTTTTTTAAATATACGCCATTTTGTTATTTTTGCATAAAAAATAATAATTCTAGTTCGGGCCATAGCCTCACTCTTACTTAGTCTAAATCTTCCTGTCTTTTGTGTTTTTGGTAATCCTTTACAAAAAAAAAACCATAAACGCCGTGGACACACCTATTATTCGAGATACTACATTAGCCTCGCTTTTTTGCATAAAAAACTATGTAAAATCAATAAAAAAATTTTTTCACGCATTTTAAGAGTGTATTAATGAAGCCCAACAACTATCACATC
>JBAGKK010037276.1:0-29148 GCA_037177015.1 Euceroptres primus | reverse complement strand
ACACTGAATCTAAAACTATTTGTATTTTTTGTTACAGATGGTCCATCTCCGAGATTTCATCAACAGCGCAGACATACATACTTTCTGAGGTCTCACGTTCACCTGCTGGTTTTATATGGAAAAAGTGCATGAAATGAATGAAATTTTTTTTAATTTAGTTCATGAGTGTATTAATTAAGCCTAACAAGTTCTATGTCAATTATTGTAATAGCAACTTTAAAAAAAAGTCATATAAAAAGCCTTTTTTTCAAGCGCCTAAAGTAGAATGATCCCTTAAGACGAGAAAATTTATAATAATTAACTTACATCATCTGATGGAAACTCTTCAATGTATATAAATCCTTCATTGATTTTTCATTTCAACCCTCCTAAATCGCTTTTACGGTGCCCCTAAAACCACCCCCATAGCGAGGTAATCTTAGTTTGACGGAATATTAACATTAATTATCACTTTTTCCCTATTTTTTCACAGATCCACATTACTTTATTTACTTTTTAAGTAATTTTTTATTGTTTGAACAATTTTTATTTGTTTAAATAATTTATTTCTTCACAAATATTGTGAATTGATGCTATTTTCTCAATGCTACAGGCTAACTAATATTAAGAATTAACGTATTCATCTAAGTTGTTTTTTAATTGTTTAAACAATGTTTAATTGTTTAAATGTAACTTGTAGCCTGAATCCGATAGAAAATCCTAGTTTTTCGCAAATTATTGATCATTTTTCATAAAATCATTATAATCTACACTTTTTCAACTTCCTTAAAATTGTTTACACAATTTTCATTTGTTAAAATAATTCGTTTATCTTAAAATATCGTAAAATTATAATATTTTTAGAATACTACGACGTAATTAATAAATTTGAAGAGTCGAAGAATTAGTTGTCGTTGTTTTTCAATTGTTTAAACAATGAATAATTGTTGAAATGCACTTCTAACTTGAATCCGAAAGAAAATCATAGTTTTTAAAAAAAATTATTCAACAAGTTTCATAATAATTAATTAGAATTAATACTTTTATCAGCTTCCTGTGAATTGTTTAAACAATTGCTTCCTCATACAGGAAGCTTTGTAACGATGAAAGTTTACTCTTGATTTGGAGGTTGTACTGAAGTGCACCTTTTTCTACCAATAAAAATTGACATTGATTGATTAAATATCTTGATACAAAAAAAAGTAAATTTGACAAATTCGAAATTTTTACTAATTTTTGCCACTGTTTTTTAAGTAAAAAAGAATTTAAATACATCATTTTTTTAAATATAGGATGGTATTTAGTTGATAAAAATCAATGCAATACTTGTACCAAAAAAAATTTTCTTATCTAAAATTTTTTGAATCTTTTCGTGTGTAAATAAAACTTTTTTTTCATTTTGGAAATATAGCAATATTATGAGCACCAAATTTATTCCTTTTGACGAAACGACTCGATGGACCTATTGTAAATTTTTTTATGACCAACTATATTTATAATTTACATATAGAACTAAAATTATTTTTACGTTTGTATCAGAGAAAGTTTTTCAATTTTGGAAATATAAAAATATTACAGGCACTAAATTTATTCCTTTTAACGAGATGAATTGATTGACCTATTTTGAAACCTTTTAAAACCAACTATAATTTAAATAGATAAAATTACAAGTTTTTTTTTCGTTTATATTAGGAAAAGTTTTTCAATTTTGGGAATATAGCAATATTGTAAGCACCAAAATTATTCCTTTTGGTGAGACGAGTTGATTGACCTATTATTAATTGTTAAAAAAAACTTTATGAGGAAGCACAAAGACCATGAAATGAACGTAATTAAAATACACCCCAATGTGAAAACATCCAAACTAGTAACTACTTGGCAGCGGTTTTTTATTTGTTTAAATAGTTTTTTATCAAAATTTCGTGAATAAATGATATTTTTCTAACACAAAACCTTAATAAGTCAATGGGAAAGATCGGTAATTTAAACAATTACACAGGCCGACAAAAATTAACTTTTTTTTTAATCCAAAGACTGGACTTGGTGACCCCAAAGGATTTTGATATCCTAAAAACGAATCCGTTGTGTCAGGATTTCGAGATATCCTAAGCTAAAAGTGAAAAAATAGCCATTTTGAGTCATATTTGAAACAATGTAACACAAGCAGCGATTTTTCTTCTTAAAACTGCTTACGTCATGGTGTAGTATTCCTTTTTACCTTCCATTCCTACTTTGAATCATCCCGAATCGATTTTTTTCTCCGAGATATGGCACATTAACCATTTCAGTTTTACACTAAAAACCTAGCAAAGAAGGCGAAGAAAGCGAATAAAATTGTGTTATTCGATTGATAAAGGGTTTGATGTTTAAAGGTTTTTTAGTTTGCTTAATTCGAATTTGAGCTCAGATTTGCAAAATTCAAGACGGATCCAATATGGCGGACAAAAATTTTAAGAAATACTTGGTTTTGTACATGACTTGAATTTTGCAAATCTGAGCTCAAATGGTTAATGTGCCATATATCGAAGAAAAAAATCGGTTCGGGATGATCCAAAGTGGAAATGAAAGGTAAAAAGGAGTACTAAACCATGGTGTAAGTAGTTTTAAGAAAAAAAATCACTGCTCGTGTTATTGTTTCAAATATGGCTGAAAATGGACATTTTTCACTTTTAGGTTAGAATATCTCGAAATTCTTACGTATAGGAAAAATTTGAACAACGGATTCGTTTTTAGGACATCAAAATCCTTCGGGGTCACCTAGTCCGGTCTTTGGGTACAAATTTTGTCGGCCTGTGCTACTAATTGCTTATTAACAACACTAACTAATTAGCCGACCTTTCACATTGATTTACTAGGTTGTGCTGTTATAAAAATACCATTAATTCACGACATTTAAATATAAAGAAATTATTTAAACAAATATAAATTGTTTAAACAATTCACAAAATGTTGAAAAAATGTTAATTACAATAAACTTATGGAACATGTTGAATATTTTTTTTAAAAACTATGATTTTGTATCGAATACAGGTTAAAAGTTATTTTTCAACAATTATTAATTGTTTAAACAATTTATAAATAACTGAACCTGATTCGCCGACCTTTCATATTGATTTCTGAGGTTCTAGTGTTATAATAATACCATTAATTCACGATATTTTGTGATGAAAAAATTACTTTAACAAATGAAAATTGTTTAAACAATTCAAGGAAGTTGAAAAAATTTTAATTACAATAAACTCATGGGACTTGCTGAATAATTTATAAAAAAAACTATGAGTTTGTGTCGGGTTTAGGTTAGAAGTGACATGTCAACAATTAAACATTGTTTAAACAATGAAAAAACAACTCAAATATATAAGTTGACTTTTAATGTTGATTAATTATCTTTTAGCCTTGAGAAAACATCATCAATTCACAATATTTGTGAAAAAATAAATTATGTATACAAATAAGAAATGTTTAAAAATTGTTTATTACTTAAAAAGTAAATAAAATAGTAAAATTTATCTACTAAAGTGGATCTGTGGAAAAAAGGGGGAGAAAGTGATAATTAATGTCAATATTTCGTCAAACTATGACAACCCTGCTGTGGGGGTGATTTTAGGGACACTATGAAAGGGGTTTAGGAGAGTTGAAATGAAAAATGAATGATGTATTCATATTCCTCGAAGAGTTTGCATCAGATGCTATAAGTTACAACCGATTTTTTGTTTTAAAAAAGATTTTAAAAAATTTGTTTTTTTCCCATGTTAATTCTATAAGAAACTTCAAGGACCCAGCGACACGTGTTAATATGAACTGAATTAAAAATAAAAAAATACGTGTTCACTTTTTTTGGGGGAACCTCACAAGAAACCGATTAATTTTTACCTCTAGTCCAACATTTTTTTTACACCCTACTGCCCCAATCTTTGGATTTGGATCTTTGGATCTTTGGAGATTTTTGCACTATCCCTTTGACTGCAATTTTAATTATTTATCGACTACTTTAAATTTAGTTTAAAATGGTTAAATTTAGTTTTTAAATTTAGTTTAAATCAATTAGAACTGGAGTCTTATTGTTGTATTAGGAAAGTTATCAAAATTCCTGTGGGAGGTAAATTTGCCGGATAATTTTTTATTTGTTTTATTTCATCAATTTTATGTATGTGAAATATTTAACACCGATAGGGAAAAGTTTCTCATTAACGTTAAGAATAAGCGACATTTGAAAAAAGGTCTGGGAATAATTATTTATAAGTCAGAATCGTCCTCTGCAAGGGTCATTGCATCTTTCACTTGTCATGCAAGAAGTACGAACGTCACTCTTCCTCTTAAAGAGACTCTTGTGACGGGTGTTTCACTCAAGAAGAGAAGCGTAGGACAAACAAATTCCATTGCAGGAAAGTATGCACGAGACGAGGAAAATTGAAGCACGACGGCTTAGCAAAACGTTCTTAAAGCTTCTCTTCAGTCTTCTGGACTGCATGCATGCACGAGATGCATTCTTGAGACGTTTTCGACGCTGGATAGTTTTTCAGGGCCTTTTAATAGTACTTCTAAATAATTGCTGCTTACTATATGCTTTGAAGTCTAAACTGAACGAGAAACATTTATTTTTGTTTAAAAACTCTCCACTTTCTAAGAAAAAAAAGCTGTAAAAGTAGTATTTTTAGGGAAAAATAAATTTCACTCATTTTAAATCTCTTTTTAAGATACTAAATTACAAACTAATGAAGAAATAAAAATATTTTTTTAAATCAATCATAATTCAATTCAACAACTTAAACTAAACTGTACAAGAAACATTCATTTTTTAAAGAACCCTCCACTTTCTAAGAAAAAAATATTAGTTGTAAAAGTAGTATTCTCAGAGTACACAAAAAAAATGTTTTAACACTTTAAACATTTTTTTGAGATAGATACTATTAGAAATTATCAATAATTTTCTGCAGAAATTTACTTCTTTGAGTCCATTATATTAACATAAATCATAATTCAATTACCTCGAAATTGGTCCAGTGTTACTTTTTCTTATCTTAGTAACAGACTTTATTTTAATATAGCTTTTTTCTAATTTGTGTCTTATAATTAATCTGAATAGCCTATTTTATACCCTCTTTATTTGACCTAAGATGTTATTTAAAACTTGTACACACTTTCATTTTATTTTAGTATCATATTATTAGTTTTATCCCGTAGATATAAAGATATTTTAGAGAAGATATCGAGGAAGAATCTCTACAATTATAAGAAATCCTCCAAAGAGGATTTCTACAGAAAGAAAAAAAAATCTCAGAAAAGGTTTTATAATTTGTAAATCATATTTCATCACGAAAATTTTCTTAATAAGCTTATTGAAATTTACAGAATTCTAAAAGTGTAATTGAAAATTTTCACACTAACATCCCTACTTCCGAAACTTTTAATTGAAAATTTTGAAAGAAAATTTAATCTTCCCTGTCTATTAAACGATTTCCCTGTCAAGATATTTGTTCTTTCTTTCAAAATAATTTTTGAAACTAAAATTTTCAACAGCTGCCTTTTTTCTGTCATTTAGGAATTTTTTAACTTTGATTATTGCTCCAAAACTATACAAGTCCCTAAAATTTGTATAAAACTATTTTTGTAAAGAATTTTATCTATATTTTAATATTTCGAAACAACTATTTTCGCTTTTTTTTTGCATTACAAATATTCTGGAGCTTGGGCTAAAAACTGCTGATTTAATGAAGTTTGACCTTTGATATAAGATATACTCTTAATTGTAAAAAATAATGGAGTGTATTTCTGATTTTTTTTGCAGATAATCAGCTATGATTCTACGAGGGGTGGCGTTTCCGTAGTGACGGAGAAAGGTGACAGCACCACGAGCTTCCTATTGGTGCAACAAGCCAAACCGTCGGACTCAGGTCGATATACGTGTAATCCAAGTAATGCTCAACCAAAGTCGATCACCGTTCATGTACTTAATGGTGAGAAATTCATTCTACAAAATTAACTTATTCTTAATTTTGTAGGAAAAAGGTATTATTTATTAGGGTGGATCGAAAAACAAAAATTTTGAATATTGAAAACGCCTTAGCACTGAAAAGTTTTCTATTGGGTCCCGCATAACTTGTATAAAATTTTAAATTAATCGAATAATATCCTGAGATTGGGCGGAGCCAAAATAAGTTTTAAAAATTCGTTATTCTCAGATTTTTGAAAAAATCGCTAATGTTGCCTTTTCTTCAAAATCCACTTAATATTCCCAATTTTTATCAATTTTCCTGAATTTTTTATTTTACTTTATAAGGAGAAAATTTCATTCTTATGGACCCTTTAAAATAAAATAAAAGTTCTAGAAGCTCTGCAAATTAGAATAAAATTTTTTTGAGCCTCCAGAAACTTTTTGGCACTCAAAATTTATCTACAAAAAAATTAGGAAGACTTCAACATTTGAAATGACTATAATCTGGTCCTGATTCAGAATATTGCCATTTTAAATGTTGAAGTTTCCCCAATTTTTTTGTAAGTATATTTTGAGTGCCAGAAATTTTCTGGATGCTCAAAAAAATTTTATTATAATTTGCAAAGCTTCCCAAACTTTTTTAATCCTAAGATGTCTATAAGAATGACATTTTCTCCTATATAAAGTCAAATTAAACATTCAGCACGATGGATGAGAATTAGGATTATTAAATGGATTTCGAAAAAAAAAGTAACATTAGTGATTTTTTCAAAAATCTGAGAATAACGAATTTTTAAACCTTATTTCGACTCTGTCTTACCTCAGGATATTAATCGATTCATTTTAAATGTTACACAAATTATGAGGGACCCAAAAGGAAACTTCTCAGTGCTAAGGTGTTTTCAATTTCCAAATTTTGTGTTTTTCGATCCATCCTATATTTATATTTAGAGAAATACCAAAAATGTACTTATGGATCACATTCATTTCCTTATTCCTCTTTTTTCTTATTCTCCCCCCCCCTCATTTTTCTCAAGATCCCCTAAAATCCCTATTTTTGAGAATTTTCCCCCTTTCTCCCCTTCTTTTATTCAAACCTCCGATATATTTTCCAAGAGTTATAATAAATAGAAACTTCTGACATTTGAAAACGAGTTCAAAGTTTTCTAGTATCTTCTAGAAACTTAAAAACTTTTCCCAAATTTTCTAAAATTTTCTAGACTGACTTTAAATCTTCCGGACCATTCAATGTCTTCCAAAATTTTCCAAAATCAAATCTTTTATACTCTTCCATAGCCATCTAATATCTTCTGGGTTTTCTAAAATCTTGTTTTCTGGGTTCTCCTATAATCTTATAAAATCTTCAAGAATCTTCAAAAATTCTTTAATATTTCAAAAAATATTCTAGATTATTGCAGAACCTTCTATAATCCTCTAGATTTTTTTGAATTTTAGAATTCTGCAAAGCCTTTTAAACTTTCCAAAATCTGCCTAAAATTCTCTTGACTTTTCGAAACTCTTTTAAAAAAATTTTGGAAGAGACTAGAAGATATTAGAAGTTTAGGACAGTATTCAAAAGATTTTTGAGGAATTTAAAAGAGTCTGAGACAGTCTAGAATATTTTGAAAAATAATAATAGATTTTTGGGTGTTTTCCAAGATTTCAGAACTCTGAAAAAGTCGGGATATCTTTGTAAGAGTTTCAAAATATCCTGGGAAATTTTAGAAGGTTCTAACAATGCTGAAGGGTTTTAGAAGATTTTGGAAGAATCAGGAAATCTCTTGAAGATTCTAAAATACTATAAAAAATCTTGAAGAATTTTAGAGAATTCTAGAAAATTTTGAGGGATTTTAAGAGATTTAACGAATCTACAAGTACATGGTAAATTTAAAGTATTGTAGAAAATTCTAGGAGATTGTCGGAAAATCCAGAAGATTTCGTTAAGAACTTTAGAAAACTCTAAAGGTTTTAAAAGCCCAGTTTGCGGAGTATTTTATTAGATTCTAGACAAGGATGTAAGGCTTTTGAGAATTTTTTAAGATTTTGGAGAATTTTAGCAGACTCATTTCGGGAATTCTGGAAAGTCAGGGAATTTAAAAATTGTCAGGAAAAACCTGGAAAGAGTTAGGGAAGTTTTTTTGATTCAACAAATTATAATTATAACTCAACCGTTATAATTGTGATTCAACAATTATAATTATACAATTATAATATTACAAAATAATAATATTATATAAGTTTAATTATAATTATAACGAGAAATAACGGCCAGGGAAAATGTAAAATTGGTCAGGGAAAAAATAAGGAAAGTCTGGAAATTTTGGGATTTCGTAGCAACTCTGTAACTTCAACGTATCATTAAAACTATTTTTTGGGAATATTATAGAGCTTCTAACAATATCTTTATAATTTAATTCCTGGTTTAGTTGCAGTCCATATAATTTTCTTTGTTCATGGAATTTAATTTTTTAATAAAAATGTTGTTAGATATCAACTTTTATTGGTTTCCTTGGTATTTTTAAAAGAAACAAATTTCCTCCTTGTTCCCAATTTTTTTCGAAAAAAATGCCCTATTGTCCCTAAAATTTAACTACTGAACCGCTGTGATCCCTGTGAACTTACAATTTTCAACGTTCGAATGAACGAAATTTGTTTTCCTAACACTTTGTCTCGAAATATTGTTCCAATTGCAAATAAAAAAAAATATCATGAGTTTTATTATCATTCAGTCAGTTTCTTTATCACAAACAACAAATTTAGGTTTCAAGTGAAATTAAATAAAAATTTCGTTCATTTGAACGTTCAAAACTTCAAGCACATCAAAATTTATCTTTGTTCTTGATGTTGTTTATATAATTAGTTTACAATACCTTTTTATTTACGATTTATTTCAAAATTAGTAGTTTAAGGGACAAGAACTATCTCTGAAAACTTTTTTAAATCTTCAAAAATTAAGGCTACATTCTACTTTCTCGGCCGAAAATTTTGCCGAATTTCGGTTACTTTTTTATAATAAAGTAAATTCATTATTATGTTAAAAATTTGTTGCAATGTCATTAAACCTTTGAACTACAAAAATATGTATTATATTCATTTTTTTAATACATTTTGGTGGGGTTATTCACAGCTCCTTATGACGCCTTGAGAAATACATGAGTCGCTTGCTGGCATGATTGAGGTCCACTAAAATGTCAGAAAATAAAAATTAACGTAGATTTTGAATTTGTATAATGATAGCTAGAGAATGAACTAGAATGAAAAATTTGAGCCAATATTTTCGAAATGACGGATTTTGAAAGTTGAAAATACCGAAAAAAGCACTTTTTTCTCTGTAATTCACGGGGAAAAATGGTAAATATGAACCAATCAACTTGATTTTAGTTTCTGCTATAGCGCTAATGCCCGCACTACAAAAAAGTTCGTTTTTAGAAAAACGCGATTAAAGTCACTGTAAAGACTTGTAGCTTCTAAAATATATTGAATTTTGTTCACAAATTTTGACACCACATTCTCGATGGTGTATACTTTTGAATTAAGCAAGCAAACAAATTCGATTTTTTAAATTCGAGAAAGTAGAATGAAGCCTTTAGCAAGTCTTTTTACACTAAATGAGGAGGTGAGTCTTGGAGAAAACATTTTTTAACACCCAGTGTACATTAGGGTGGTTCTCCTTATTATTTTTTTAAAATTCGTTTGCTCCCACTGGCGGAATTTTGTCGTTTGCCCGAAAAAAGTAGCCCAAATTTTAGCCAAATCGATTAATATTTACCCATCAAACATGGGCATTGAAATTTTCAATGGGACTTACATGGGAGAAATCACGCAAAAACGAAAAATCTGCATAACTTTTTCAATTTTTACTCGAATCATTCTATTTCCGTGGACAAAAGTTTGCTTGGGATACTGAAAATATCTTCATAGTTAAAAACTCAAAATTTTGAAAAATCACAAAATGGCGGCCATCTAAATGAGCCCAAAAAAGTTATTTCTTAAAGTTATTAATAAAGGGTCACCAAAACTTGTGGAAAAATTTTATAATTTATTCTCAAGCGAATGCAAGATCTCAAAATCAAAAATTTTGAAAAATTATAAAATAGCGGCTAATTCAAAACTCAAAAAATACCTTTTTTCCACAGTTTTCAATGTAATAATTTTAAACTTCGGGAAAACAAAATGTTTAGCATCAGAAGTTTCTTGAAAAATTTGAAAATCCAATATTTAAAAAAATGCAAAAGGGCGGCGAATTTAAAATTAAAAAAAGCTCATTTTTACATTTTTCAATGAAATACTTTGAAACTTTGTAAAAGCAAACTGTTTGGCTTCAGAAACTACTTAATAATTTTAGAAATCCAAAATATTGAAAAAATCCAAAATGGCGGTCAATTCAAAATTAAAAAAAGCTTATTACTACAGTTTTCAACGAAATACTTTTAAACTTTATCAGAAAAAAAATTGATTCAGAACCTATAAGATAATTCGAGAAAATAAGGGAGAGATTTATTTTCATATTTTTGAATGGTATCTGTTTAATGAAAAATACAAGAAGTACGTGGTACTTACATCTAAATGAAAAAAATATTACTTATGCAGTGTCTTGAATATTATTATTATTAATAATATCATTTGGGTATGATTTTATTCAGCTTGCATATTGCCGGATAATCTTTTTTTTTTAATTTTGAATTGACCCCCATTTTGTTTTTTTTCAATATTTTGGATTGTTAAAGTTATCAAGTAGTTTCTGAAGCCAAACACTTTGATTTTACGAAGTTTCAAAGTATTTCGTTGAAAACCATAAAAATGAGCTTTTATTTAATTTTGAACTGGCTGCCATTTTGTAGTTTTTTTAAATTTTAGATTTTTAAAATTGAGGAGCTACCTGCTAGCTACCTATTATAGAATTCTAGCGCTCCGTTTTGTTGGCCCCTGAGAGTTTATAAAAAATGTTTTGAATTTCAATTTTTAAAACATATATTTAAATAGGAAATTTAATTGCGCATCTTTTTTTCCTCATGAAAAAAGTTTTAGCTCTTGTAGTTTTCGAAATAAATAGAAAAAACTATTTTTTCACCAAACCAAAATTTAATTTCTTTTTTGACTTCAATTCGCGCTCAGTCACTCGATTTTGGGAATTTTGTAATAAAATTTACAGGTATTACACTTTGCAATGTTCTTAGAGTAACTGGCAGGTTAAAAGTTCAAATATTTATATCAAAAAAAGGTAATAATTTTTTTTCATCACGTTGCAAAAATGGGACATAGATACTTCCCAGCGTTTGGGGAGTCGAGCAAATTTTGAGCAAAAGAAAAGTTCCAGCGGAAAAGTTGTTCGAAAAGAAATAAAGAAGTTTTTTATTAGCAAAAAAGATACACAATTAAATTTTCTATTTAAATATATGTCTTAAAAATTGAAATTCGAAACATTTTTACAAGTTCTCAAGGGGCCAACAAAACGGAGCGCTAGAATTCTAAAACCGGCTATTGCAGATAGCCCCCTCAATTATCAAGTAATTTCTGAAACCAAACAGTTTGTTTTCCCGAAGTTTAAAAGTATTACGTTGACAATTGTGGGAAAAAGGTATTTTTTTAGCTTTAGCCGCCATATTGTATTTTTTCAAAATTCCATGGGAAATTCCAAGGCCCATGTTTGGTGGGTAAATATTAACCGATTTGGCTAAAATTTTGTGTACTTTCTTTTTTTGGGCATGCGAACAAATTCTGCCAGTGGAAGTAAACGAATTTTTAAAAAAATTCACTCTATAAATAAGGACCACCCTAGTGTATATTATTTTTCATAAGTCAGATATGAAAAATGTGATAAACACCCTCTCTCTCTAATTCAATAATACATTATTGAGAGAGAAAAGTGCCCATAATCGAATAATCTGACTTTCAGCCTAAACAAACGACACTTTCTGCGGAAAACTTAAGTGTCATCCCTTGTTTCAGGAGAGTATCCTGCGGCAATGCAACACGGCGGTCAAGCCAAGCAACCGAGGCTCTACTCACTCCTCCTCTGTCTGTGTCTACTTCTTTACTAATCGATTCTTGATGACACAAACTTATCGACTTATCACTAGTCATCCTCGAACGTAAAGAAGTCTTCTGTACGCCAAGTTTTGTACTTATTGACAAATTCGACCTTCCACAACACGATTATCACGAAGCTTTCAATAATCTGTTTTTATTTTTATTTATTTTTTTAAATTGCTAGGAAAAAGTAGAGGATGAAAAAAATAGAAGAGGAAGACAAGAAGGAATCAATCTACAAGAAGAAGCCCTGTACCATGATTCATTTATTGCTTTACGAAAGCAATTGCAAGCTCGAATCTTACACTAAGTCACTGCCATGAATTAGGAATGGACTCTTGTCATACTCGATTCACAATGGCTATTGTCCATGTTACCATGGTCACTAGAAATTCCACTAGAAATTCCAAATTCCAAACCTATGATTTACATCCAGATGCCAACGTCTTTGTCATTCAGCTATGTCAATGTGAATCGAGATTTAACCCTATGCTTTGATGTGATCAACTGTCTCCCTGTGATCTATGATTTAATGTTATTATCTCAATCCTGAGGTATTCGTTGGCTTAGACTGAAGTATCTTATCAGTAGAATTAAGAAATTATAATTAAAATGGTTTTCTATGCAATTGTAAGAAATATTTTTATGCAATTGTGAGAAAGATTTTTTAAATGAATTTCCTGAGCTTTGAAGAATTGTACAATTTCATGACTTTAAAAATTGTAGAGTGTCATGAGCATTTTAAAAATTGTACAGTTTTATAACTCTTCAAAAACAGTACAATTTCATTTCAAAGGTTGAAAACTTGTACAATCTCATGTACGATTTCTATCACAAATTCGAATTTCCAATCCTAGTTACAACATAAATTAAAGATAGGATTACCAAATATGAAATGGACATTTGTATTAAAAATTGTACTATTCGAGGGATAAATTATAATTAAAATTGTTTTCCCTGCAATAGTAAGAAAGATTTTTATGCAATTGTGAGAAAGATTTTTTAAATGGATTTCCTGACCTTTGAAGAATTGTACAATTTCATGACTTGAAAAATTGTAGAGTGTCATGAGCGTTTTAAAAATTGTACAATTTTATAACTCTTTAAAAACTGTACAATTTTATAACTCTTTAAAACTGTACAACTTTATAACTCTTTAAAAACTGTACAATTTTATAACTTTTTAAAAACTGTATAACTTTATAACTCTTTAAAAACTGTACAATTTTATAACTCTTTAAGAACTGTACAACTCTCTAACTCTTCAAAAACTTACAATTTTATTTCAAAGCTTCAAAACTTGCACAACCAGATGTACATTTTCCATCACAAAGAATTTCCAATCCTAGTTACAATATAAATTAAAGTTTGGATTGAACTGAACATAAAATGAACATTTGTATTAGAAATTTTTCTATTATAAGGATAAATTCCGAAGGAATTTCTCTACTTTACAAAAAAGAATGATTAATTATGCATATAATCTATCATTATTAATTTAATTGCAACTCGTTGATCAATGTAATTGGGGGTGAAAAATTATCAAACGAAAAAGTTTGGTGAACTTAAACTTTATTATACCTATCATGTCATCTCTCAAATAATCGTGAAGCATTTGCGCTTGCTTGAATATGGTCTCTAAAGAAAATATTATTCCAACCAACTCGCTTCCTATGTAAAGCACTCGTACTAACTTAGTCGTAAATTCGTTTTAATAAAACAGTTTGGTGCTTCCATGAAACAACATTGCACTGAAAAACTTAAATAGTATCATCATAACAAGAAATGTATTTTTCCTTTAAATTGTGTAATACAATTTCACTAATTGAAAAAAATCTTTTTTACAAAATTATAGAAAATATTCAACGTGCAATTTCTCATCATTTATTTCACAATAAAAATTCTGAGAAAAATTGTTTTTATCATTTAAATTATTTTTAACATTTAAATTGTTTTTCATCATTTAGACTTTAACCAATTGTAGTTAAATTAATTTATTATTTTATTACACAGTTCTTTATTTTTTAATTCAATTACTCGTATGAAAAGCAATACTTGTTTTAATTTTTGCATTTAATTTAAAAGGGAAAAGTTAATATTGGATCTGTTTCAAATTGCATGTTGGCTTATTTCACAAGTCCACACGCGCGTTTATTTACGATTTAATAAAAACGTTGAAACTGTTCCGACGAACGATTCTGGAATAACAGGGAATCTCGTCGAGACAGAACGTAAACGCGGACAATTTGTAATGTGAAATGCATATATCGTTTCGATATCAAATGCAGATATTGCTTCGGGTAAAGTCTTCCTTTGTCGTCTGTCAACGACGAACATTATTTAATAAAAGACAGTCGTTGCGAAAATCGTAAAAAATATCTGCATTAAAAAAGTGTTATTTTTCCTTTTTATGACATTTGAGTACATTTTCCCTGAAAGACTGGAATAAATTAAATTAAATGGAGACCCTGCAATTTAAGATTTATAAATTCATCATTTCATTATAATATGCAAACATTTACCATTTACTTTTATATTATCCTATATTAGGAAATTACAATTTATGAGAATCACCATAAATCAATAAATGTGACAGAAGATATTCCAAAGTTAGTCACTGTAGTAGGATTATGAAGCATTAAACTCAGGAGAAGCTTGAACTTTCGTAAGCGGATTTGATATACGACATATATTGAAAATAACGTGTCCTCTTAACTCAGCAGCAAAATGTTTTGATGGATGAAGTAAATAATTAAAAATTTTTTTTTTCGTTAACCTAATTTTATTATTTTGAATACCTAATTTATTTTTTTTAATAATAAATTATTATTCATTAATTTACTATTTAGGACAAATGCCTTCTCCTTCTATAATTGGACAGTGGAATTTATTGAAATTCGAAATTATTTGAAATTAAGAAAGGAAATAAACTGAGTGTGGAAATCATCAAATCAACGTAAAATTGGAAACACATCTGAGAATCTTTATTTTCTATTCTGAAAATAATAATATAGATAAAGCAGTCATTTGAGTGAAATAAAACATCCAGTATCGATTTCATCGAGAGGAAGTATCTTCAGTTTATAAACTCGATGTTCTCTTTCGAATGAAACGAACGACATTTCCTGGCACAACATATCACTGAAATGCCATTTCTGCAATCTCAAGTCTAACATTTTTTTTTCTACTTGGATTTTGTCGACTGTATGGAATCACCAGATGGCACAATTTCACAAACTGCTTTATAAATACTACATATTCAGAATGATCCCAAGGATTTTAATTTCAAAGCATTTCACAATCTGAATGTTTTTGGTTATAAAATATTCCAATTCAAGTTTCTGATACTAAACAATCAGTTTTTATTCCTGCAATTGTAATAATGAATTCTTCAGTCTAAGACAATTTTTCAACCTTTTACGAAAATATATTGTTATTCATCTAATTAATCATTTAGCAAAATATATTTTATGTTTCTTTGAAGAATATTCTTTTCAACAGAAGATCACATCAAAGACTGAACATTCAAGTCATCCTGTCATTCTCCAAGGCCAAAGGGCTATATCAACTTCTTAAAAAAATATCATCTGCACAACTATCCCATCACTAGTTTGCGTCCAAAAAAAAGTTGAACCCACCAGTGATGTATTTTAAATTTATAGGAATTTTAAATTAATAGCAAACAAACATATGGTCGTAAAATTAAGACTAAACATGAATCAATTATGGTTAACTGAAAAGGCCACTAAATTGTAACTACTTAAGAAGTTACAGTTAGTATTTTTACCATATCTTTTTTTGTAGATAATGTAATCTTTTATTAATTGCGTAAATAAAGGTGTGAAAATAATCTTTCCCACATTGTCGATTTACAGGCTTTATACGAGTGCGTACATACATTGTCGAGGATTCTCGTAAAACGCAAATCACGAGTTCAATAACGTCATCAATGACTCTGTTCTCATTTCCCTGCGAATGCTGAATTTGTGAATAGGGCTTAGTGGGAATTAAGCGATCGAATATTTCTCAATTTTCCACAAAACAGCCCCCTGATTAATTCCTTTGAATCTCGTTTATAAAAGCGGCATTAAAAGCTTCGATGCGAACGTGTATAAAGCTCAGAGAAAAGATTTTCCACAAATTCAAATTTATCTCTAATTCTAAATATACAGTTTTGTTCAAGATTTTTTTGGTTCAAAATCTATCTGCCACGTGCTTTATCTACATTATTTACAGTTCTTTTAAATAATGTAATTTTAATAATGTCGTTTTAATAATAATAATTTTAATAATTTAATCTTTCTAATAATGTTCTTTTATTTGGCTTTAGTGCCAAGGCCATTGAGGCAATCCCCGAAGCCGGCATTAAATCGGGCTTTCAGTGTATTTACTATTGAAAATTACAAATTTGATATGCAATTCGCAGAAATGAAAATATTAAAGTTTTTAAATATTCGAGGTAATTTTTTTTAATATTCGAAGTATTTTTCAAATTACTGAAATTGAGAATCATTTTACGCTCCCTTAAATTTTGAAAGCGGAAAATTGAACTACACTAGGATAGCTTCAAATTGGATGAAATTTAAAATTAAAAGCTTTTAACGGTGTAAAGGTTCCATTTTCAAAATAATTGCATTAGCATGTCTAAATTTTTCTTAAAAAAGATTTAACAGTACCAAAATTAAAGATTGACCCTTTAATCTTAAAATTTTCTATTGATGAAAGTATTTTAGTTAAAACTTCGTATTTCGAAGTTTTTAGAAGATATTAAAATTTAAATAATTCTAATTTTTAGATAATTATATTTTGTATTCATTGCAGCTTGTGTTATAATTTTAACAAAAATCTATTTAAAAATCTATTTTCACGTCTTTTGAGATATTCCAAAATTAAGAATATACTGAAATTAATGGAATTAAAAAAAAAATCAAATCTTTATTTTTTATTTTAAGGGATTATCCAGCACTGAATTCAGGTGTACACTTGTTTCTGAATTCTTTTGTATTCATCTGGTATTCTTTGAATTATTTTGAATTCATCTTGAATTCTTTGAATTCTTTTGAATTCGCCTTAAATTCTTCTGAATTGTTTGAATTGATTGAAATCTTTTGAATTCCTAGAATTCCTTTGAATTCGCCTTGAATTTTTTCAATTATTTTAATTTTTTTAAATGTATCTTGTATTTTTGAATTATTTGAATTCATCTTAATTCTTTGAATTATTCTTTTGCATTCACTTTGAATTCTTATTTTGAATGCTTTGAATTCCTTTGCATTCTTTTGAATTCATCTTAATTATTTGAATTTTTGTTTTGCATGCTTTGAATTCATCTTGAATTCTTTTGAATTCCCTTTAAATTCTTCTGAATTCTTCGAATTCATTTGAATTCTTTTGAATTTTTATGAATTCATCTTGTATTCTTTGAATTATTTGAATTCATCTCAATTCTTTGAATTTTTATTTTGAATTAACCTTGAATTCTTATTTTGTATTCTTGGAGTTCCTTTGAATTCTTTTGAATTCGCCATGTGTGCTTATTTTGAATTCATCTTGAATTCTTTTGAACTCGCCTTAAATTCTTCTGAATTCTTTGAATTCTTTTGAGTTCTTTAAATGTCTTTGACTTCTTTTGAATGTACCTTGAATTCTTTTTAATTCTCTTGAAGTTTTTTGAATTCGTCTTGTATTCTTTGAACTATTTGAATTCATCTTTATTCTTTGAATTATTTGAATTCATCTTTATTCTTTGAATTATTTTTTTTTGCATTTACTTTGAATTCTTATTTTGAGTTTTTGGATTTCTTTTAAATTCACCTTAAATTCTTCTGAATTCTTTTGAATTATTATTTGAATTCTTAAATTCAAGAGTACATCAAAATTGCTAATAGCTAACCCCTCGTTTTTATTATTATTATTTTTATTTATTATTATTATATTTATTTTTATTTATTATTATATCTTTTTTAGTATTTTTTGTTATCATTTATTTTTATTCTATCAATTAGACAAACTGGCAGTTATATCGAAATGATTCGAGAGTCAGGACTTTTCAATTAACGAAACCTAAAATACAGTTTATAAATTTTATATATTGATTCTAAAATTCGTATATCGAATGAATTCATTTATTTATATCGAATTTATTTATTGGATTTTCAAATTATTTTATATTGACTATAATTTTTAAATCTTCAAAAAAAAATTGAATCTTTTCTCTGGGTTCAGTCATTAACCAGTGAGAACGTCTGATTTTCTTGAAGCAGTGTTCTACGAATCTCGAGGGACTTACGAAAAAGAGTTGAGTGAGAAAGTCTGAATTGGTGTGTGTAAATATGTATTTAATATAAAGTGTTTAGTTATTTAGTTCGTCTGGACAATATTTACGAGATGATAAAAAATTACAAAGAGAAAGAGGTAAAAAAGAGAAGAGAAAAGAGGAGAAGAGAATATAATTGAAATGGAAAAGAATATAATTGAATTACATCACTGTTATACTGTGGTTCTTTTTATATGATATATTCTATATTTTGACCAATAATAACTGAGGGTGATGCATGCGATTCGCCGACGAATCACTTCTATGAAATTAGTGGGTACTTTGTATAATTAAATTGAATCGCAAAATGCATCAGCGTGTAATGTATAAAGAAAAAGGAGATGGTAGCCAAAGTGAGATGCTGTATGATTAATGTACCACTAATCGATATTTATATGCATACGATATCGTGTATCTGTAATACGATTTACTCTCATTGTTACGTACAACATAGTTAATGTAAAACCTTCGCGACCATCGCATTAATGCATCTCAATAATTGAGAGTGTGTGTGTGGGACTTGCATGAAAAGTGTAAGAGTTGGCTGAAAACGTGTGACGATATAAGGAGGAATAATAGCATTTTTAAAAGTTTCTTTAGGAGTCTAGAAGCGATTGTACAAACATTACATCGGAACGTTTTCTATTTCTCTTTTTATTTCCTTTTGCGATTGAAGAGTACCTCGAATGCAATTTTCTTTTCATTCGTGTTTTAACAAAAGACTCGGTTCTACAAACAAAAGTTCCATGGATCGAGAATTTCCTGTGAATGGAAAAGAAATTTGGTGTGATTTTTTCACATTGTAGATGCTGAGACAAAAGATTGATTACCGCTTACAATTAATTGTACTTGTAGTTGGAAAGCTTTCAGCTATTTTTCCACCGATGTCAAATTTTCTGTAACATTTTTCATTTTGTTATAAAGTGTTATGTGTGAGTTTTTTCTCATAAGACGAATAAAATATTTCTTTGCATGAGTGTTAGGTAAAAAAATTCTCATGTATGGATTTCTTTGGATTTGAGAAACCTTTTTCTTAGGGTGGGAAAAGAAATCTTTTTTCTCAGCAAGTGACTACCTCGTTTCTGGAATCAGAGAGGAATTATCAACTCGCGTGATAAACGTCGAGTGAATTTCGGACGAGGCGAGCGACGAGAATCGCATTGTGTGTGATTGCGTCAAATTAAATAAAATTTGCATGCTTCAGCTGTTCCTTTCTCCCGACACGAGTGTGGAAATTTTGTAAATCTGTGGAGAGCTCATGGTATAGTAAAATTTTCTGGTGACATCGGCGTTAAATGTTACCGTTAGAAACTCGACGAGGCACGCTCGACGAAATTACGCATATAGATTCTTGTACATACATATAAAGCGAGAATGACGAAATGCGATGCACTCTAATTGACGACTGGCTAGTGTAGTTCGTAATGTGAATACGTATGTAAATAACGAGACGTTTTCGGTACTCGCTGAGAATACAAATATCTGCAATATCATTGCAGACATGGGTTTCACTGTAAAGAAAAGTTTTTCTACTTTAACTCAAGCCTTCATCTCCAATTGAGAAATTTTATTAATTATCCACACTTTCACTTTCAATTTTATCTTCTTTCTTTAGAATTAAATTTGTTATCATCTTGGGAAATTTTTTAATCAAATTTTTAAGCCAAGTTTGGATGGTTTGAATTGAGAGAAAAAAACCTCTGAAAAGTTGGTTGCCATTTATTTTTGTAATTTTGAAAGTTTTTCAATTTAAAGTCTTCAAATTTGAAAGTAATTAAATTTGTTTGGACGCATATTATTTCAAAACTTTAAGGAAATTGTTTTTAATAAGTTACTTTATTCAATTTAGAGAATATGTTGAACAATTTCAAAATAAAAGTTGTAACTTTTAAATTGTTAGATAAAAAACAATCCAAATTTAGAAGCTTTCAAGTTGAACTATTTTAAAATTCATTTGGTGAAGGGAAACAAAAATGAAATCAAACTACATTTTCTCGACCAATCATTATTTTTATTTTCCTGGACATCGTTCATTTTGCAAAGTTGATTATTCCCTGATTGAACTACTGAATTCAATTTTCGCAATATTTCACACTCTCTGTCATTCTCTGGAATCGTGCCAGCAAGTTGGAAAGCGTTTTTATAAATAGGGTGCTTAATTGAAAATGAAAAAGAATGAAAGTAACTAGGTTTGCGATTGTTTAGCAGAATGTGTTTTCGTCGAGAATTACAATTATTGAATTAGAAATATTCGTGTCTATAGGAATCCAAAAGACAATGGCAGATTTTTATTACAAATTGCTCATCTGGTGTGTGTAAAGTGAAACGAAAAACCTATAACAGTGCGGTAGAAATTACACTCGAGAAACTGACTTTGTCAGTATTAAATTTAAAAAAAACAATAATAAAGAGAGTGTCTAACACTCAATATTAGTGATGTATCGACAAATGCCTTCCAACACTCTGCAAAATGACTTGCAATGAAATCAATTCAAATTGAATTTCTTTCTTTTGCTAATTTTACTAAAACATTTAAGTACATAATTAATTATTTATTGTCGTTTGATTGATAGAATTTTGTGTATTTTTAAAATAATATTTTAAAATAAGATTTTATAATATTATTTTTGAAATTTCTATTCAGTTTTTCAATTTTCTTCTTTTCTGGTTGACAAAATGTGAGGAAAATTGTTAGAAAATATTTTAAATTTTTATATCAATCAATTGATTTTTTTCTCTTCAACTTGCAAAGTTTGGGGAAGGAATTGTTCTCTCTGTACCTATACATAAATCCTTAATCCTCACCGACTGCCGAAGCTTTTCAAGTGGATTGATTTGAGCCATTTTATGGCCCGTCATACGCCTTTTGGATTTCGATCGACTTTGTTTACCTTCAACATAAAATATAGCAATGGAAAAAGTCTTACGGCAGTCGGATTAGGCGATTAGGATACATTGCAGCTGGGCATCGACTCGATCTGGCAGCTAGCCATGGACCGATACCTGTTGAAGCAAAGCTTTAAAATATACTGATCTCAGAAAGTCTCTAGCAAAGCTTCCAGCGAAAAATTACCCAAAGAAACCAAAAGGAAAAATATATCAGAAAGACATTTGGGGCCGTCCATATACTACGTGGCCATTTTTGCTATAGTGTGATACACTCGTATCTCCCTCTACACCAAGCAACTGAGGAAGACACGAGTAAATCACACTATAGCAAAAATGTCCACGTGGTATATGAAATGCTTCTTGTATAAATATCAGTGATTTCTTCCATTTGAGAGCATTTGATAGAATGTTTCTGGAAGTTGTTCCAAATCTGAAGACTTTGAACCTTTAATAAACCTTTTGAAAACCATAAAATTAAGAATTTGAGAATTTAAAATTTGTATTTTTATGTCATCCGATTTTGAAAGCTTTCAGATTTAAAAATAATAATCAAAGTTTGGAAACTTTGAATTAAAAAATATTTTGACTTTTCACAACTGAAAACTCTGCTATGTAAATTCCATCCAAATTTAAATATTTCGAAATTGATAGCTTTACAAATGAAACCATTCAAATTTTGCCGCTTCTAAATTGGAATTTTCAAAGTTTTGATACATTCCTGCTTTAAAAGTTGACATGTGCATTTCGCGGATCGAATTTTCAATGAAAATTGGTGCCTTTTTGGTCATGCTCAGAACATTAAATTTTTCGAAATTGAGTTAAATTCAAGAAGAAATTTAAGAAATTTAAAGAAATTTAAGCTCTTTAAAACATCAATCGAATTTCTAAAATTTGATCGGATCGAGTTTTCGAACGAATCGAGTTTTAGAAATTCGATCGTTATTTTAGATGGATTTTAATTAAAAACTAACTGAATGATTTCGGTTTCAAGAAATCCTGCATTCAAAGTGAGCAACCTAAGGGTTCCTTAAATTTCTGCTTGAATTAAACTTAATTTTGAAAAATTCAGTGTTCTAAACGTGGACAAAAAAGTATCAATTTGCATTAAAAATTCAAACTGACGAACTGCAAACCTCTATTTAAAAGCTTTTATATTGAAACTAAAAGCGTTAATTTTAATTAATTCCAATCAGTCTTCGATAATAATTTAATTTTAATTTAAAAGCTAAACTAGATAAATTGAAAGCTTTAAAATTTTAAGAAAATTTCACATGGGAAGGCCTTAAAATTGAAAGCTTAAGAAATTCAAGGCTTTCGAAATTTAGATGCAATACAATTTAGAACGCAATAAAAAAAAGTTATAAATTTAATATCAAAAACTTTGATATTGTGTGGTTTTAAATTTTTAAGGACACCAAGTTTCAATAAGTTGAAAGCTCAAAAATTCAAGAGCTTAAAATTTTGATATCATCTAATCTTGATGGGCCTCAAATTGAAATCTTTAACATTTTCAAGAAGTTAATCTTAATGCTTTCTTCAGAGAACATTCAAATTTCTAAAAGAGATTTTAAGCAAAATTCAAAGCGTTTTCTATTTCAATAATAAAAATTCAATTATTTCTGTTATCAAAATTCCAATTAAGCTCCGGTTTCCAATTCGTGGATGCCCAAATGCAAAAAAAAAGAATTACATGTAAATACTAGCCCGACATAATTTACTTGATCCTAACTCGTGCGAGAGAGTACCTAATTAAGTGTAAAGACCTAGAGCTAAGAAACGAGACTATTATTATAATTATAAATATAATTATAATTATAATGTTATTATGAAGAAAAGCTGTTGAAATGTAAGATCTACATTGGTATCGTAACAATCATTGATATTATTATTTAAATACTCTTCTGTGCGTTGCCTTTGCTATTCAAGGTACATTTTCAATTCGACGAAAGTTTACATTCCACTTGCGATTTTAATTTTCATTCATTCGCGTACCTTTAGATAGGGTAAATATACTATTAAGTGTTTCATCTAGCGTACGATGTATATTGTAACTATAATCACAAATAAATTGTCGAGAGTCAGGTGCGACATTGTACGTAATGTCGCCACGATATCCTGATGCGAAACTCAAATAAAAGAAATCGAATGGGGAACCTTTGTTCTTTTCACCTTATCCTACTTTTTATTCTTGGCCAGACTTTACTGACAATCGAGAGGAACAAAGTTTATTGACAGAAGAAAAGTTTTTATAAAGTTTTTGCAAGTGCCGACAAGTCAAAAGTTTCAAAAGTGGATCTCCTACTTTTTTCAAACCAGTAGACTGAACTTTTGAAAAACATAACTTTTACAGCATAATTTAAAAATATCAAAACCTTTCTATTCTAGAGTTTATAAAGTTTAGGTATTTATTATTTCTACAATTTCCTCCATCTTTTTTCCTCTTTCCTGGCTTTTTTTAAAATGTCAAACTTATTATAACTGTTTATGATTCAAATTTTAAAATCCACTTTTACAGTTGTGACTTCCGACTGCTTTCAAATTACAAAACTTCCAACTTAAAAGCAAAATTGTAAATTTGTAGAGTCTGATATTTTCTATTGTAGAGATTTTTTACTTCAATCTTTATTTCCATTGAATATTAAAGATTTCAATTTGGAAATGTCCCAGATTGAATTACTTGGAAATTTAAAAACTTTCGAAAGTGTCTGGTACCAAAGTTTAAAGCTTTTAATTAGTATTCAAATTTCGATTACGGTTTATTTGTAAAGATTATAATTTATATTCAACAAGTATAACAACTTTCACATATAACATTAATTCAATTTTAGACATGCTTAATAGGGTGGATCGAAAAATACAAATTTTGGAAATTTTTGGATCCCTCATAACTTGCGTAAAATTCGAAATGTATCGATTAATATCCTGCTCTCTAAATCTGAATCAGTCAAAGTTTTCACTGATTTCATTCAGTGGCCTATTTCTAGCTAATTCATCACTGAATTTTGATTGAATTTCAGTCAATTTCATCAGTCAAAATTCACTGATGAATTAGCTAGAAATGTGTCACTGAATGAAATCAGTGAAAATTCACTGATGAAAATTTAGAGAGTGAGGTTTGGCTGAGCCGAAATAGGATTAAAAAAATTTTAAATTGTTGAGTTTTCGAAAAATCGTGAATATCAATTTTTTTCTTAATCTACATAATAGGCCTAATTTTTGCGAATTTTTTTAGATTTTTTATTTGAGTTAATAAAGGAGAAAATCAATTTTTAATAAAGCCCTGAAAATAAAAATAAATCTTGAAGCTCTAAAAATGAAAAATAATTTTTTTCCATCATATGTAAACTGTCTCAGGTTTAAAATGTACTTCCAAAAAAATTAAGAAGATCATGACAATAAAAATTACGGAATAATGAATTTTTCAAATTTACATTTTTCCATTAAATTGATATTAATTTAATCCGTGCTAAGTCGTTTTCAAATTCCAAAATTTGTGTTTTTCGATCCATCCTAATTCTCAAATTAAAAGCTTGGAAATTTAAAATAAACGAATTGAAAATCAAATAATGGATCTGGCAATTCTTAAGATTTATTTACAAAATCAATATTAATTTCAAAGTATTAATTTTCAATTTGAAATTATTAAGGTTTGACAAATCAACGTTTAGTTGAATCGAAAATAGATTGACCATTGCACATCTGTAACGATAAGTAACCAGAGTTCAACTAGCCGGCAGATTCCATAAAATCTGTTTTTATGTCCGTTTCCTTTTATCGCTGATTTACAGTTGCGTGCATGCTGGTCACAGATATTCCCATAAACGTCAATCACAAAGTACCACCTACGGGGCTCGTTCACCGGCCCCTGATCTCCATTAGTGGGACACTAATGCTCAGGGATGAACTCCCAAAGTGCCTATATCAACTTATCTTTCGAATTACATTAGAACTTTACATTGCGACTTCGCACAAAGACTTCACGCGCCGTGAGAAAAAGCTTTATTATGTCATTTAAAATTTACAACATATAAAAGTTTGGATATTTCAAAAAAAATCTTCGAAATTTGAAAACTAACAAATTCGAGAGTTTTCAAATTGAAATAATTGAAATGTAGAAGCAATTCAAATTTCAACATTTCAAAATTTAAAACTATACAAAATTTTGTGTCTTCCAAAATAAAAATTTCAAAATTAAGATGGCATTTATTTTTTAATTCTCAATTATTATTTTCAAATTAATTCATTACAGGCTTCATCTCTGCAATGAAATAACATGTGTAGCATAACGAATGCAGTAATTTTACCTTCGTACCACAAAGGTACTTATGTTACATTTACTGCAGCTTTGATTCATTATTGACATTCAGATTTTCCCACAAATTAGTCCATCATATTGACTTTGATTTTCATATCAAACGATTTGGTTACACGAGCATGTTCCTCGAAATCAGGTTACATGAATTTGTTACAGAATGTATTGCTATCACATGATGTGTCTATTTATGATTTATTTATTTATTATTTATCTTTAATTATTCTGACAGTATTACTCTCGGTTATTGAAAATCAAAATAAAATTGAAAACTGTCTTCTCTTTTATTCCATTTGATTCTATTCTGCATTTTCGAAACTTCATGTGTTCTTAGAGACGGCAAAATTTAAAGATACACTGTTAAAAATATCTAATTGAAATTTAAACTACTTTAGTTTAAAGTTTTATGGAATTACCCTAACTGAATCAATTTGCAACCAAGTAAATGAATTTTCAACAACAATAAATGAATTTTTAACCACAGTAAATGAAAATTGGTTGATATTTCAAGAAAATTTCAATTGTGCAATCTTGTGTAATCTCATGCAATCAAATGCAATCTCGTGCAATCTCATGCTACCTTTGGCAATCTTGCAAACTCTTGCAATCTCATGCAATCTCTTGCAATCTGTGGCAATCTTTAGCATTTTTTGTCAATCTCGTGCAATCTCATGCAATCCTGTGCAATGGAATGCAATCTCGAGCAATCTTATACAATCTTTAGTAGTCTTACCAACTCTTGCAATTTCATGCAATCTCTTGCAATCTCTGGCAATCTTTATCAATTCTTGGCAATCTTGCAATCTTTGTTAATCTTGTAATCTCTTGCATTCTCGTGTAATCTCATAAAATCTTTTGCAATATAATGCAATCTTTAGCAATCTTTGGCAATCTTCCAAACTCTTGCAATCTCATACAATCTCGTGCAATCTCTTGCAATCTTTGAAAATCTTTAGCAATTTTTAGCAATCTTGCAATCTTTTGCAATCTTGCAATCTCGTGCATTCTTGCAATCTCGTGCATTCTCTTGCCATCCTGTGCAATCTCTTGCAATCCTGTGCAACCTTTGGCAATCACATGCAATTTTTGGCAATCTTGCAATCTTGTACAATCTCATGCAATCCGTGCAATCTCATTTAATCTCATGCAATATCATGCAATCTTTATCGATCTCATGCAATCTTTAGCAATCTTTGGCAATCTCTTGCAATCTCTTGCAATTTCGTGCAAGCTTGCAATCTGGTTTTCACGAAAAATCCAAGTAATTAACTCCTCAAATTGTACGTTATACCAACATAATTTTAATTTCATGTGTCCTGCTATACCAAATACTTTCTCAACTAGTAGTTGTCTGCTATTTGATTGGAACACTTTTATTTAAAAACAAATGACTATTATCTTTCCCACATATTTTCAATTGTTTTTGATTGTTAAAAAAATTGATCAACAACGCTTTGATATTTTGAATGAACTGCGTTGCTAGCAAGTATTGATACATTTTCGGACAGAATCGAGATTTGCTCGAAATATAATTAGATGTGATTAAAACGTTATGGAGATCAAGAATCTGTGGTCTCGAGAAACGATCGAGACGAGTCGATCATCTCGACCGAATAAAGTTTCGTCTGGTTGTGTATATATTGTGTTCGAAGTTTTAATTCGATTTGACAATATTTTGGAAAAAATTTAAAATGCTCGACATGCATCACTACTAGCAGGGAACCAGCAAGGAGCCAGCAAAGAACAAGCAAAGCTCCATTTTCTCTTTTCAAACTCAATAAATAATTTCCCTTTTACCCCTACAAATCACCCATAGATATTCTGAGGAACAATTTCCCTTTAAATTAGCAAGACCCGATGCGATGAAATGCACCGAGTGCTATTTATACTGTCGAGATCTGCGAACACATTCGTTTCTCAATTGAAGTTACGTCAAAATGCACTTTTCCCTTTTTTCCAAGAGCACTCGAGTGGCATTAAAACAAAAAGAGAACTCGTGCTCCGTATTGAGCACCTGTATGCTTTTATTCGACTATTGGTAGGTAGCGGATAAGAGACGAGCCTGACGCAGCGCGCGCTTTCTGTGGTATTGATTACATCCTCCTATCCAGGTGCACAAGCAGGGTCAAATCCCTCTTTTCCTCCCCCCACCCCAACTGCCTCAGCCACCCTCCCCCAGACTCACCGCTCACCAGCTACACCGGCGACAACCTGATCACTCTCCAACCTCCGCCTCATTCAGTTTATTCCGAGTTCGTTCCGATTAACCTGTACCTGATCCTCATCCCCCCTGACCTCTAACAATCACCCTCCCTTCCCCTCCATGTTTACTAATATTCAGCCCCTCGACGCCCATTTTTATTAAGGCACATGCAACCTTTTTGAAATGGGGTCATAATTTGGTAATTCATGCAGGAAGAAAAAATAATCGCAGGGATTTTTTCCCCCTATTCCCTCTATTCCCCCTATTTGTCATTTTTCCCTCTGTTTTTCTCAAAATCTCCTAAAATCCCATAAAATGAGATATTTTCCCCCTTTTCCCCTTTTCTTCATAGAGTTTTTCAAGTTTTTTTTCAAGAATTATTATAAATATGTAGCAATTTAAAAAATTGGGTTTTTTTATTAGGTATTAATTTAGATTCCTGCTGCATTGCTCACATTGAAATAACTTCATGCTGTTAATTTCACTGGAAAACAATCCAAAATATGTTCCTAATTTAGGCCTGAAGTGAGATTAGGATAAATGAAGGACTATTTTGGATGTGGTCTGTTTTAATACCGATATCTAGCCTTGAAATAGACCTTTTTTTACAGTGAGAAATTTATTAATTCAAAAATGACGATTGCTGTCAACTAGGGTAAGTGTACCACCAGTGGTTGAACGCGCTGGAGTGAATGAACACGATTTTTAAAATTAGGAATAGCTAATTATAAACCATATTATTTTAATATCAAATATGATTAAAATCGTACAATTAATGAAAAATATTTTTTCAACGAGTATCTGATTTAGAAGTGTAGCAGTAAGGGCTTTGAATGAACGCGTTTGCTAATATTGAAAATTCTATGATAAATAAACACTATCTAATGTAAAGTTTTTTCACCGCTAAAAATAAAGTCAATATTTTAATATTACGTCAAAATTTCTTTAATAAAGCTTAATAGTAATTAAAAAATTGGATGTTCAATTACCGATACTTTTTTAGGCTACTTTTAGTGAATGAATACTGCCGTCCTGATGAAGAAACTGTACAATTGCATTCAATGAAACGCATTTACATCTGTACCTTTTAATGTCTGAGAGTTTTCGAAAAGAAAAGCACCGTTCTTGGGTAAATCGCACATGCTCTATTACCATTTAGTTAACACCTTAATTAACACCTTAATTTAACACCTTATGATTCACAAGCGCAACGACAAATTCTAACACTAAATAATATTCATTAAAGGAGAAGATTTTTAATTTATGAATTTTACAGATACTACTCTCTAAATCTGAATTAGTAGTTTTCTATTAATGAAATAGTGCCGAATCGTTTACCAATTGCTTTGGTAAGCATTTCTACTAATTTTTATTATAAAAGTACTAATTAATGGTAGAAAACTATTAATTCACTTAGTAAGGCTTACTAAATAAATTAATAACCCTTACTACGTGAATTAGTAGTTTTCTACCATTAATTAGTA
>JBAGKK010037265.1:0-10684 GCA_037177015.1 Euceroptres primus | reverse complement strand
TGTAATTATTATAAATAATTTTGTCTAAACAGTTTACAATTTTCGGTTTTCATCCAAGTTATTATGTTGCCATTGTACATATTTGATACACACGGCCCTGGTTTGTGTTGCCATGGCGATCTCAGTTCGTTCCAGATGGCGCTGTGAATGTAATTTTCTTTCTGCTGTCAACTGATTCTCATGTCAGTTTTTAGTTCCGTTTTTACTAGTTGTGAATAAATAATCGCGATCGATCAGTTTTCGTAAGTAATTTCGGGCGTGAGGTTTGTTTGTGAATCGATGGGAGTGTGGTTTTGTGGTACAAGAGACCTGTTTGTGCGTGCTGTGGAAAATCCACACGTGACTGGGTGGTAGTGTTAGTGTGTAGATGTACCGGCCAAGGATCTTTTTCCATCAAGGATTTTTCGGCTTTTCCCTGGGATTTGCTTTGCTAAAGTAGTCAAGCGCCCTTAGGAAATGTACAAGGTATCATCTAAACCCGGAAATAACGCCGGGAAACCTCTATTTTAGTCTAAAAATGCGGACTAAAATAGTCGTTTTTGCCATGCATTTTCCGGGCCAGGGCCCTTAAATATATAATATTAATATGTTTTTTCTAAATTTTGACTCACTTGAACGTACCTAGTGGCGTATGTCGCATGACTGGCGCACGAAGTTTGAATCTTTTTTTTACATAAACAACCAAATTTTTCCAGAAAAGTCTTCTTCTCGGCGAAAGATAATTATCTCTAGATTATGTGGTAAAAAAATTGGGCCTCCAAATTCATATTTGTAGCTGTAATTTGGTAATGTGTGAAGCCTCCGTACTGAGGGAGGTTCAAATTTCGTTTGAGATTTCAATTATGTTATGTTAATAAAAAATTTTAAATTGTTTCTAAGCTTGAATTGACTCATATAAGTCTATTGGTTACATTTTAGTGTTTCACTTCTGATTTTGTCCACTCCGAATTGGATTCATTGATATTAATTAGAAAATCTTGAAAAACAGTGGTCTCCTTTGACCTTTATTAATTTCAATATTATATTTATATTAATTAGAACAACTTCAGAAACAGTGTTCTCCTTTGATCTTTTTTAATTTGAATATTATATTTATATTAATTAGCACAACTTCAAAAACAATTGTCTTCTTTGATCTTTATTAATTTCAATATTATATTTATATAATTAGAACAACTTCAAAAACAATTTTCTCCTTAAATCTTCATTGACTTCAATATAATATTTATATTAAGTGAATCAAAAACAATTGTCGGTTCAATATAATATTTAAAAGGTTTTTGTAAATACGTACTTACCCGAAACCTTCCTTACCAGGCGCTTCCTTCTTCTCGTTGCGAATCCAAAAAGAAAGGGAGCCTGCGTACCGCTTCATGCTAGCATCCTTACTTAAACGTGCTGCTGTGGTGCCAGCGGATTGCCGCATGCCTGGCGAACGAACTTTGAACGTTTTTTAAAAATAAACAACCAAATTTTGCCAGAAAAGGCCTCTGCTTGGCGAAAGATTACCTCTAGATTATGGGGTAAAAAAATTAGACCAAAGAATTCATATTTGTAACTGTAATTTTGCACAGAGTCAACCCCCCATGTTGTTTCAGGCCCTAAAAAAGTCGGTTTGACTGCTGAAAGGGCCTGAAAATCGACTTTGTAGATATTCTTCTCATGCCCTTAAAAACAACATTTTTGGGGTCATTTTGAATCCCAATATAAATTTTTTTTAGCAAATATTCCCTTGGGCGAGTCGCTTCAAGAATTTGAATTTTTTTGTCATTTTAAACCCTAGTAAAAATTTTTTTTATTTTTTAAAAAGCTCTTTTTCGCAGTTGATTTTAAAAGGTTTTTCGATCCAGAATCGAACGGTGGGCCTTAAAAGTGGTTTTGACCACTGGAATGTCCTCAAAATCGTCTTTGGAAACCGTTTTCTCAAGTCCTCAAAAACAACTTTTTTGGGGGTCATTTTGACCCCCACTATGAAATTTTTTTCATTATTCAAAAAACTCCTTTTCGCGGTTGACTCTTAAAGGTTTTTAGGGTCCTGAATCGAATGGTGGTCTTAAAAAGTCGTTTTGACTTCTGGAAGGGCCTATAAATCGGCATTGAAGACCTTTTTCCCAATTCCACAAAAACAACTTTTTTCAGGGTCATTTTGTCCCCCACAATACAATTTTTTTCTTTTTTTAAAAAGCTCATTTTCGCGGTTGATGCTTGAAGGTTTTTTAACCTTAATCGAATGGAGGGCGTAAAAAGTCGTTTTGACCACCGGAAGGACTTGAAAATCGACTCTGAAGACCTTTTTCTCAAATCCTAAGAACAACTTTTTTTTGGATTGAAATAAAAAGCGCTTCAATTCTGAAAAGAATATGACCTTGAGCGAGACATTTAGAGAATTTTAATTTGGGAACATTTTGTCCCCAACTTTGGACTTTTTTTTCATTTTTTAGAAAGCTCTTTTTCGCGGTTGATTCTTAAAGTTTTCTCGATCCTGAATCGAATGGTGGGCTTAAAAAGTAGGTTTGACCACTGGAAGGGCCTGAAATTCTACTTTGAAAACCTTTTTCTCAAGTTCTCAAAAAGAACTTTTCTTGGGGTCATTTTGGTCCTCACTATGAAATTTTCTTCATGTTTTAAAAAGCTCTTTTCCGCATTTGATTCTTAAAGGTTTTTCGATCCTAAATCGAATGATGGGCTTAAAAAGACGTTTTGACTACTGGAAGGGCCTGCAAATCCACATTGAAGACCCTTTTCTTGAGTCCACAAAAAAAAACTTTTTTGGGGTCATTTTGACCACCACTATGATATTTTTTTCATTTTTTAAAAAGCTCCTTTTCGCGGTTGATTCTTAAAGGTTTTACGATCCTGAATCGAATGGTGGGCTCAAAAAGTAGTTTTGACCACTGGAAGGTTCTGAAAATCGACATTGAAGACCTTTTTCTCCAGTCCTCAAAAACAACTTTTTTTTGGGGTGATTTTGACCCCCACTATGAAATTTTTTTCATTTTTTAAAAAGCTCCTTTTCTCGGTTGATTCTTAAGGGTTTTTGATCCAAAATCAAACTATGGGCCTTAAAAGTCGTTTTGACCACTGGAATGTCCTGAAAATCGTCTTTAAAGAAAGTCGTTTTGACCACTGGAAGGGCCTGAAAATCTACTTTGAAGACCTTTTTCTAAAGTCCTCAAAAACAACATATTTTGAGGTCAGTTTGACTCCCAAAATGAAATTTTTTCATTTTTTAAAAAGCTCCTTTTTGCGGTTGATTCTTAAAGTTTTTTCGACCCTGAACCGAATGGTGGTCGTAAAAAGTCGTTTTGTCCACCGGAACGACCTGAAAATCGACTCTGAAGACCTTTTTCTCAAGTCACAAAAACAATTTTTTTTATTGAAATAAAAAGCGCTTTAATTCTGAAAAGAATACGACCCCGGGCGAATCATTTGGAGAATTTTAATTTTGTGGACATTTTGTCCCCAACTTTGGACTATTTTTCGTTCATAAGAAGCACCTTTTCGCGGTTTATTCTTAAAGGTTTTTCGATCCTGAATCGAATGGTGGCCTTAAAAAGTAGTTTTGACCACTGGAAGGTTCTAAAAATCGACTTTGAAGACCTTTTTCTCAAGTCCTCAAAAAAAACTTTTTTGGGTCATTTTGACCCACACTGTTACGGTCTACTAAAATTAAATTTTAGTTTTCCTCGTAATGCTAGATTATAATCAACCCAGTTTTGCAAAACGTACGTGCTTCCTTACAGTTTTGCGAGGGTCACTTCTTGCAATAGAATTGATCCGCTATAAATATGCCCAGGTATCATCCGGTTGTCGTCTCCAATCAGTAATACTGTCAGTACGTATCTCGCGACCGAATCGCCAAAGCTAGGACGTGAGTCCTATAGAGCATCAGAGATCGCGGTCTTTGAGTACAAGTGAACGGGATACCTTTGGCTAAGGCGTGAGGCCCTGTAGCGCATCTTGGATCGCGGCCGTCGTAACTAAAGTTAATCAAAGTGAACGAAGTCCTTTCGGCTGGAACATTTAAAAACCAAGCACCTTTGCAGTCGTCGTATAGTCGGTACTCCGTGGTGACAGTTCGGGGTTCAGAACTAAGTGCGTTTAAATACACCCTGTGAGATATTATCATCATCTCACAACATCATTTAAAAGGGAATAAAAAGACGATTTCCTTTCTTCTCTCGCCCTTCGACCAGGAGGTAGAGTAAGTAGCTTAAACAATTTTTGTAACTCGTAGAATTTTTGTTTCTTTAAATAAATTAAAGTGAATAAAATCAAGTGTTTTATCATTGTGTAACGCAAACCCCATAGGTTTGACAAGTGACAACGATCTCACAATAAATAATTGATCAGGCCTTACCAACCTGATCTACTCAGCTCAATAGCCTCTCGTACAATACCATATATATAATCACCTTCTGCTCGGGATGTAACAGTTGATTTGGTGGCAGCGGTGGGATTGTCACTTTTGTTATTACAAATTCAAAATTCGAGTCAGTGTAATTATAAGATAGAACTAACATAAAAGATTTCAAGAGTATAAGTTCTTTTTAGATTCGTTGAACGATCACCTTCGGGGTAAGGCAAACTTTGAGTTCTTTTGTTAGGCCTTGGTATACTTCGCGGGTTCCGCAAGCTCTGCCATCGTTAAAAAATTCATCGAAGCACCCTGAATTAACCTTGCATGCATTCTTTGTAGCAAAATTGTGCAAGTGAAGAGCTTAAAATAAATAAACTTTCATGTCGGATTATTTCTTAAATCTAATAACCATCGTTAAACATCAACCTAATACGGTAAGCTAAATTAGCTTCATTTGCAGAAATCAACTGCAATAGAATTTTTATTCTTCTAAGTTTGTCACTATCCACAATTGACATTGTAGAAATCCCTATTCTAGATAAAACGGTAGAATTTAACACCATAGTTCGTGAATACCCTTCAGAAGTAGCTGAGATAATAGGAAAGTCCCTTTAATAGAACTGAACCTCGCTATTCCTGAATTATTTTTGTAAACATTCATTCATGTCCTCTTATTTCTCTGAAATAGAGAATAATCAAATTCACTATCTGTCAATTCAATTGTCCTCATACGATTTTAAATATATTTGTGGTAGATTTATTATCGATCCAACCCTCACAATCAATCTAATAAGAGAAGACGCTTTGACATAATTTATAGAAATCGAACGTTCTGAAGTTTATATTCTCAGAGGTGCCACGATAGTAACTACTGGCAAAGTAACCTTTTCAATTTTTAATAAATAAATCGAATATAATATCATTCCATCTGAAACGTTTTCAGATATAATTGGAATTATCGGGTTCCTATTTTTGGAGATACTAGGTACGGAATTTGTAAATCACCTCAGCTAGATAGCATACCAGTAACGAAAAATGCCCATTTCGCAGGAAGAACTAAAAAGAAAGAAGGCAGAGGAAACAGCAAGAAAATTAGCTGAAGACGTATCTAGGAGTCAAAGAGACATCATTCAGCGGATCAATTAATCGCAATCTTAACGATGCTATGTTAACTTCAATGGCAGTATGTTTTGCACTGCAGCAAGGGGTGATGTATATCCCCTTTTATGACGGTAAAAATATCCCGGTAAGAGATTTCATACGGAACATAATCAATGGAAAAGCTAGTAAACCGATAGGTTGCGATGATCAATTTATTAGATCCATTTTATCGCGTGTAAAAGGTGCCGCAAGAGATAGTACACATGGTAAATCCTTTAGAAATATCAATGAGCTAATACTTCATATAAGACAACGATTTGCACCACTTAAATCATATTCATGGTATTTACACGAGATTTCCACTATTCGTATGGGTCAAAACGAAAATGTCAGCGAGTTTTATGACAGGTTAGCTTTATTACAATTGAGAGCGCAAGCTGCTTTAGAAGAAAAATATAAACCCGATAAAGCTAAAAGCATGTTAGACCCACTTACAGATTGCGCGTTAGGGGCTTTCATTAGAGGACTACCTGATGAAATATCGAGAAGAGTAGAAGCAAGAAATCCTGTGACTTTAGATGCAGCCCTGAAAGTTGCGTTTAAATATAAATCGAGCCATCAATTAAATATTCAACATCCTGTAAATACTTTTCATGAACCAAGATATTTGCAACCTAGTTATTCAGGTTTAAGTGAGCGCAGCTCTAGTTCTCAGGTACGGTTTGCAACCACCTCTAACACTCGTGAACAGATAGATCCGAAACAAAACCCAGCCGAAATAATGAAACTTCCTTACTCACCTAGCGCACCCACTTTTCCAAATAACTTCATTCCGCAATATCATTACCATTTAACAATATCATGCCATTTAACTCTTACCTTCCGAAAAATTTCCTATATAAGATTCAGTCTAGAATCCCCAGTCGTAGAATTTTCAACTCCTTGTTTCATCAACTGTAAAGCTTCATTTTTAGTAGATACTAGGGCCAACATTAATATAGTAAAACTAGATGCCTTAAATAAGGACATGCTGGTATCAGAAAATGAATCAATTGAAATCACTGAAATAACGCAAGACAGTGTTTCAACTTTAGGCACAGTAAGACTGAACCTAGGAGGTTCTGTAGTAGTTTTTCACGTTCTTGCGCAAGATTTTCCTATGAATACGAATGGAATACTAGGACGGGAATATCTTTAGCAAGAAAAGGTTAAAATCTTATTATGGTATAACCATATAGTCCTCCATTCAAACCCCACAACACCTACTTCTTTTATTGATAAAGAATCTATAACTGCTCGCGAAAATATCAGATCCTCACAAGTAACCCCAATAGACGCTTTAAGTAACAAGGACAAAGAAGAGCCTGCCAAGTTACTAAAAATACAAAAAAGCAAAACAAAGCATGGCTTAGAAGACAAAATTCAACCTCTTTTAAAATCCAAAATCAGTACACCAAAAACCAAACTCTCAAAAAATTTTCGGAAACTCTTTCCGGAGGAAGGCGAACAAAAAGAATTCATCAGAATAGAACAACTAGCAAAGAAAATTTACTCTCACCTCAAGTAATATTACCTGAAGTTTAAAAATACAAATGCAAAAATTACACACCTGAACTAAAAATCTCTTCTATATCTGATGCTTTAGCTTTCAATCCCTCGGAATGTAATTCACCTCGAGTTTTCTCACCTCCTTTGTCAGCAATGTATTCAGAAATACCTCAAATGAAATCGTATTCTAAAATAAATTGTAATAGGGAAAATTTTACACATTCAAAAGAAAATTATGTACATTTACTTTCTGTCAATTGCGCAATCACGACCCCCATAGGGCCGTCACTTGTTCACGTAGGGGCCATTGACTCTCAAAAAATCAAGGATAAACATCCTAAGTTATATCAGGTTTTAGTAACCCCTCGAAAACATTATAAAATCTATACGGTAATTCTCAAACATGATCATTTTGAAAAATTGCGAAAAGAAAATTTAAGAATCGGTTTACACTATTTATTTAAGGTTCTGAAAAAGAAAAAGAAAATACGGAATCATTCAGAATCTCGAGTCACAGTAATAGAAACTTCAGAGGAAAACGGTTTCAAAAACACGTAGATAAACTTAAGGCAGCTTATGAGTAAAATTATTAACCAAATTAACATGATTATTCATTGCAGGATGACTGGGTCAGTAATCCTGACCATACTCCCCAAAGGGCAAAATAGCAGAATTGAAATTTGCTAAGGGACCCCTAGAAGAATTGACAGCAGAATACAACCTAGCTAAACCCATTTATAGCCTGCATCATACAGAAGGGCCTCCACATGATCCAAAGTTTTTTGTTAAATGTGTAGTAGAAGATTTGAACCGTGAAAATTTGTTTATAAAAATAACCGACGCAGAAAGTAGGATTATGTTGGCAGAACATTCTGCAGCAAAGAAAATACTTAAGGAATTAGAAAGTATCTATTTCTTCAGCGAAGAAAAGAATACTGATGATGAAACGCATGAAACATATGTAATTTCTAAGGACCAAGATTCCAAAGTATTGATAAAGTTATTTAAATGGGAAAATTGCTGCGAATATTGCTACGTAAGAGGACACACAATGAGCAGTTGTCACAAGTAAATTAAAAGAAATAATTATCTTGAAATACAACGGGAGGTTACAGAGGAAGAATTCTGGGACTTTCCAAACCTCTAGAATGAAATTTAATATAACCATCCCCATGAATTCTTTTATCTTATTATACTATATTATATAACAAAATATTATATTCCATAATTCTGTTTTATTTATTTCACATAATATGTACTATATAATACCTTTTACACCTAGAAAATATATATATATATATATAAAATTTAAAAAAAAAATTGTAACAAAATCATTATACTAAATAAAACCAACAAAAAAACAACAACAAAAAATAAATAAATAGAATAAACTACTTTCTTACGCAAAGAAGAACGACAGAACGAAGGAAGGGGATTTGGAGGTCGCCTTTTCTCCTTTCCTTTTTCTTCAACAAGAAAACACACAAGTAGAAACAAAAGGGAAGAATAATCATGAATGTATCATTAACATACTTTTCAATGTACAGATGGAGACCTCAAGGATTATCATGTGGAAATAGATCATTATTCTACTCCCAATCTCATTAGGAAGTCCGGCACAATACGAGATCCAGCCATTAAGAAAAAACTCAGGGTTGTTTTACGAAAAATTGGAACCACTACGCCTAACCCAGACTTATTGGAGGATCGTGACGTATCTGGACATCGGAAACTTCAGTCGTCATTTCAAATTTGACAACATGCTAAATGACATAACCTACATCCATGAGACCTGTCTGCAGAGATCAACAGAAGAAGACTGTCAACATACAGCACAATTGGACACCTTGACAACAAAACTAAACAGAATTAGAATTGAAAATGGCAATTTGAATAGAATACTCTCAGAAATTTAATATTATGCACTAAAAGTTAATATCCAACCCAGAACAATGCATAAACGCAGGGTTCCTATGTTAGGATTCATAGAATCGATTTTGGGACCAGTAGTAGGCCATCTGACTTCCGAGGACGGCGCAGAATATAATAATCTTATCGATGAGTTACACGATAAACAAAATAGTCTAAGTTGAATACTTCGACAACAAACTCACATAGTAAATGCCGCAATACAGAATATTCACCAAAAATTACTTGCAAGGACAAATGTAATACATAAAATGCAAAAATCTCTTCACGAAGTTATCGCTAATATGAAAACTCAAGCAAAGTATTGGAATGATTTACTCTACTACCGAACTTTAAGACAATGGGCAGCTCATGTGAATCTGAAATTTGACCATTTACTTGATACTTCAACACAATTTATTCACATAGTAATAAATGCACGAGAAAATAAAATACACCCAGCATTACTATCTTCTAAACAAATCCAAGAAATCATCACAGAAATACACGCTGAAGCAAGAAATTATGAATTCCCTATTCCTAGCACCCACATAAGAATAGAAGAACTAATCGAAGTAGGAAAAGCTGACATTGGATATCATTTTAAAAGGTTATTAATATCTACTGACATTCATCTTCTAGAGAGAACCATATATCAACTATATAGGATACACTCCTATCCAGTGTTTCAAAATTTAATTGGCAACATTACCGGAGCAGCATGCATATTACTTAAAAATCTATTCCTTGCTTTATCATCCGTTGACCAAAAATTCTTCTTAGCAGATCATGAATACCACAATTAATGCAAAAAAACCGTTTATCACACAATATGTGAAACGTCTCAACCTGTATATCTAACGGCAACTAATTCAGTATGCGAAATTTTAATGTTAATAAAGCCAGAGAAATTATTTAAAAGTGTGACGTCAGAACCAACTTAGGGGATAAAACATATTGGACCCAAATTCTATCCCTCCAAGCTTGGTTATATTCAACCAATAAACCAGAACTCTTAAATGTTAATTGTCTAAATAAACGAACCGATAGAGGATATATTACAGAATCCGGAATTTTAAGACTAGGAAGTCGATGTATAGCAAAAACCAAAAATGCTGTCTTAGCAGGAGTAACAGTATGGGAAAATAAAGAAGAATATATTTATAGCCCAGACATTTCTTTAAATCTGAAAAACATATCATCCATAATAGCTAACTTTCAAAGAGTTTCAACCATACACATTCAAGTATTAGAAAGCCAGTCTGTTGAAAATTGGAAAGAATTACACAAAGGAGAGCCGTTAACAAAAATAGAAGAGCAATTACTAGAACTAGAACAACAACAGCACTATCATAGGCCAAAAACCCAGACCATCATTGGAACTTCTTTTGGAGTATTTCTATTAACATTAATAGCCATAACATAATGTGGAAGAAACCTAATCAGAAGAATGTATCGAAAATATAAAATAAATATTCATAGCCAAAATATTAAGAACAATACCGGAATGGAACTCCAGCCCCTGTCAATAGACAACACACAAACAAGTAATGCACTACCGGAACATCCACAAGTGTGCATTCCAACAACAAGTATCCAAATAGCATAAAACAAAGACTATTATGCTAACACGTTTATCGAGGACGATGAACAATTCTAAGGAGGGAGGACAAAAAATCAAAAATTTCTCCCTAACACTCATCAGAAGAAGACACAACAGCACCATGCAGTTACAAGTAGGCCGCTGACATCACCATGATGGCCGCA
>JBAGKK010037255.1:0-10685 GCA_037177015.1 Euceroptres primus | reverse complement strand
CTAAGCAAAGTAATTCAAAACGGTGATAGTTTAAACTGCGCATTTTTCGCTTAGAATCATCAACAATGATTACTCTTTTGCACAGTTCCTAGATGAAGAAAAGCTTCAGATGAGAGCACTGATCGTTCTACCAGCATTTCTTTTACAGTTGATAGATCGAGATTTGAAATGTCGAACATTTCCAAATTTTTCCAAAATATTGTTAGATCGAATTAAAACTTTGAACACGATATATACACAACCAGACGAAACTTGAATCGATCGAGATGATCGTCTCATCTCGATCGTTTCTTGAGATCACAGATTCTTGATCTCTATCACTTTTTAATCATATCTAATTATGCTTCGAGCAAATCTCGATTCCGTCCGAAAATTCTCGACATGCACCACTAACAGATGATAAGTAATAGTAATTATACCTACATTTATGAAGTTTTAAATATTTTAGATACGCCATTTCGTACTTAAAACTTTACTCTGCATATTTTTAGCTAAGTAAATGTGAATAAGTATCTGAAAATGTTCCCAAAAAATGCAACTGCACACTGTACTTGGCTGACAATCCATTCTTTTACACCATTTTTAATCTGCACGGAGAAAACTGGTATGGTTGTAGCAACTAAAATTTTCAAGTTGCATGCAATATGCATGCAATGCATTATCCAATGTTTTTATTGTGACATCTTTTATCTAAGTTGTTACTTCTAAATGACGTAGTTGTCATAACCACAAGTTTTTAGCTGCAGTCTTGTAGCTCCCACTATCACGCTATTTGTAGCGTGATCATTCATGATCTTTCAATTGTTGCCACTTCTTTCGTGCGTAGTTGAGACTTCTCATGATATGGTTGTCACAACCACATGCTTTTAGCTGCAGGCTTATAGTTCCCACAACCTCAGTGTTTGTGACGCATCCTGTTTTCATTGATACCGCGCCTTTTCTGGTGGCTGACACTACCACCGTGTTTGTGACTCGTCCTCTTCTGTGTGCCAAAATACATCACGTCGCGTTTGACGCCATCATGTCCGAGGAAAGCCCGCCAAACAGTGTCTTGTGTGCAACGAATCGAGGTGTAAGTGTGAGTAAAGTGATACAGTGCTGTGACATTAATCGCGATAAGAATGGAAAATCAAGAACAAATTCAAAAATCTACGAGTTAGTGTGGACATCACAATTAGAATATGTAATGTTGTCAGATCTTGTCACCCCATTTCCTGTCACTCTTCATCCGATGGGAAGTGATTCTTTGTATGTATATAGGATTAAAAACGCTCATAAAATGTCAAATTCATTTCGAAAATGGAAAAAGTGCATTGCAAAATATGTTTCAGTACGTATTAGCATATTTTTGCAATTATTTGTGATATGTCAGAAAAGATACCCCAAAAGTGCAGTGCGTTATGCAGTCCTAGTAATGGAATACAACAAAACCTATGGGATTGCAAATTTTTTAAATATAGTAGATTTTTTCTTGCCTAGAAAAAAATCTAAGATATCTTAATTTTTCACAAAGTTATTTTAACGAAGTGTCAGGTCATTCCTTTAGTTGACAGCTTCGACTCTTAAAAAAAAGGGCCGTGGTACTAGAGTCTGAGATAAGGCATACAATCACTCATCAAAAATTTTTGTTAAGGACCATAGACTACAAAAAAAAATTGATCCCGTTTTTTACGGCAAGTGCACAATTTATCAGAAATATTGCCTTAAAAGTGAAAGTTAAACGACTTTGAAAATAGCCGAATGGTTCCGAAATTTTTCTAAGTCCGAACCCCTAACTTTTTCAGCACTGAAAAATATATACAGGGTGTCCCAGGAGCATTGCCGTTCCTTGTAATAGCGGATAGAAAAAAAATTAAAATCGAAAAGTCCCCAAAAATTTTTGGGTTCGGTGCGTATTTTGGGTACTACAGGGCACTGAAATTGCATGCAGGTGAATAGCTAGTTGCAAGTGTGCGTGCAACCCCGAAAAGCAAATTATCCCACCGCAGTAACTTCACATTGCTTCGAGTGTTCAAAAAAAAAAAAAAAAAAAAAAAAAAAAAAAAAAAATGCAATTAAGAATGTGTTTGACTGTTTAAATCGGGTAGGCTCAAATTTGATCGAACCGTCAAATAACTTTGCAAAAAAATCAATTCTTTTATTTAAACGTGTTCGAGATAAAAAAGTGGCTCACCGAAATTCGGTGCATGGAAAAAATGGAAATGTAGGCTAGGTTCACCGAAATTTGGTGAGCATAGCACAAATAATTTCAGTGACCCTAGATAATTCGTAAATTATTGCAAATAATCAAGGACCGTCCAAACTATTAACCCTGATTTATGTAGAATTCAATAACATGTTTTAAATTCTTTGAATCCTTCTGAAAGCATGGAATTCTTTTCAACTATTTCCAAAGTCATAACCTTCGGTCAACGAGTTAAATACTCGTGAATAAGGACTTACACGTTTTTTTGAATTCTGTAGAAGTCTTTGAATACAGTTGAAATCTTTTAAACTTTTTTGTATTCCCTTAAAATCTTTAGAATTCACGTTGAATTGTTGTAAATTACTTCAAGTCTTTTAGATTCTGCAGAATTCTCTCGATTTCTTAGAAATCACATATAATTTTTTGAAGTTTTTAAAAGATTTTAAAGAATTCTCTTCAAATATTTAGCATATAACTTGATTTATTTTTGATTTTCTAAATTCTTCTCAAAACATGAATTTTTTTTCAACTATTTCTAAATTCAGCAACTTTGGTCGACAGATGAACTGCTACTTGACTAAGATGCACACTTTTTTTTTAATTCTGCAGAATTCTGTATAAATATTTGAATTGACTTGAAATAATTTAAATTCTTTTAAAGGTTTTTGAATTTTCGTGAAATATTTAGAATACACGTTAAATTATTTTGAAAATCCCTTAAAGTTTTTTGAATTCAGCAGAATTCTCTCGATTTCTTAGAATTCATTTGTAATCTTTTGAATTCTTTTAAAGATCTTTGAATTCTCTTGAATAATTTAGGATATAACTTGATTTATTTTTTATTTTCTGAATTCTTCTAAAAAAATGAAATTCTTTTAAACTATTTCCAAATAAATCAACTTTGATCGACGGTGAACTATTACTGAATTAGGATGCACTCGTTTTTTCTTAATTCTGCAGAATTCTATAGAAATCTTTGAATTCTATTCAAATCTTTTGAATTGTTTAAAACTTGTTTTAATTCTCTTAAAATCTTTAGAATTCACGTTGAATTATTGTAAATTCTCTGATTTCTTTAGAAAAAATGGAATTATTTTTAACTATTTCCAAATTCATCAACTTTGGTCGACGGGTGAACTGCTACTGAATTAGGATGCAAACGTTTTTTTTTTTAATACTGCAGAATTCTGTATAAATCTTTGAATTGTCTCTAAATCACTTGAATTATTTTAAATTTTTTAGAATATACTGAAGTTTTGAATTCTTTTAAAGATTTTAAAAAATTCTCTTAAAATATTTAGGACATAACTTAATTTATTTTTAATTTTCAAAATTCTTCTGAAAATATGAAATTCTCAAGGGCGTAGCGAGGGGGGGGGGTGACACCCCTCCAAATGGTCGTGCTGAGTCGGCATTTTTGGGATTTTCGGGTAATTCGACTATAAAGTCGGCTAGTCGGCAAAAAATGGTAACTAGTCGGCAAATTCCACTTACTGAGTCGGCATTTATGACAATACTCACTCCCCAGAACTCAATACGCTCGCTACGCCCCAGGAAATTCTTTTTAACTTTTTCCAAATTCTTCAACACTGGTCGACAACTGAACTACTACTGGATTATGATGCACACGTTTTTCTTAATTCTACAGAATTCTGTAGAAGTCTTTGAATTCAACTGAAATCTTTTGAATCTTTTAACACTTTTTTTATTTCTCTTAAAATCTTTGGAATTCAGGTTGAATTATTATAAATTCCTTTAATTTTTTTGAATTCTGCAGAATTCTCTCCATTTCTTAGACTTCACTTGTAGTCTTTTGAATTCTTTTAAAGATTTAAAATAATTCTCTTGAAATATTAAGGATATAACTTGATTTATTTTTAAATTTCTGAATTCTTCTGAAAACCTGAAATTCTTTTTAACTATTTCCAAATGCATCAACTTTTGTCGACGGGTGAAGTACTACTTGATTGGGATACACACGTTTTTTTTAATTCTACAGAATTCTGTATAAATATTTGAATTCACTTGAAATCATTTGAATTCTTTTAAAGCTTTTAATTTTCTTGAAATCTTTAGAATACACGTTCAATTATTTTAAATTCCTTCAAGTCTTTTGAATTCTGCAGAATTATCTCAATATTTATGCAGTTTTTTTAAATGTATGATAGTTCAAAAATGTGACTACTTAAATTTTGTATGGGTTTGTAAAATGCTTCGGTTAATCTAAAGGAATGAAATAGGTCAAGAGTAAGTAAAGTTTATAATTTATACATAAACTTTTTGTTTATTTATTTACATCTTCTAGTGGGAGTGTTATTTCAAAATCTGATTATCTGTCAAGGTAAATGAAAGTTTTTTTACACTGGAATTGTTTGACACTTTCTGTTCATTAAACTTGAAATTTCTCAAACCGTTAGGATCCAGAAATGTTGATTCCGAAAAGTGTACAATTTTACGTATTAATAAAAGAAATTTCACAAAATGACTTCATATTATAAAATGGAATTTTCTTATTTAAACAATTTAATTTAAGGCTTGAGACAAATTAGCTAGTTATCTTTTTTTTTTTTTGGAACCACTTATTTAAATTTTCAGTCAGAAAAATGATCCCATGAGTGTATTTATTTAATATTTTCTATAATATGTAAATATCTAAAAGAATAAATTTAGTTCATAATAATTTCTATTCAAAATAAATTCAAACTAATTTCAACACTTTCAAATGTTTTTTTTCTGTAAAAAAATATTGATATCGTTATTTTTTGTTTTTTATCTACATGAAAAAAAAACAAGTTTTCAATCTGTCAGATAGATTATGTTCTTTTGCGCTCTCTGAAATAAAATTTTGGAATTCCTGTTTGTGTTCGTGATCATGTTCATTTTAGTTTTCTTTAATTTAATTTGTTTTATTGTTCTTGTTCGTGTTCTTTTCTGTTTATTTGCCGTTCTTTTACAATTGCGTCTTTGCATTCTTGTATTACTTCCTAATGGCCGATTACACCAATCAGAAGTATGCCGAAATGTACCTTATTTACCTGGAGTGTCTGAGTAATGAAGCAGAAGCAGCTCAAGTATATGCTCAACATTACCCCAATCGCGAAAATCGCCCAAATCCACGAGTCTTCATCCACTTGCATCGTCGATTGATGGAAACTGGACACTTGGCTCCTCAACGTGGTCGCGAACATGGGCTACCTGCAAGAAAAGACAAACAGGCACATCGGAATGAAGATGCTGTCCTGGATTACGTCTACCAAAACCCTACGACATCCGTACGCAAAACTTCTGGGGAATTGGACATTCCTCGCTCCACGGTTCACAGAATCATCAAGGGAGAGAAAGTTCATCCGTATCACTACACGAAGTTCCAGAAATTGGAACCTGGTGGGTAGAATATTTAAAAGAAATCTAATTTGTTGAAACATTTTGTTTTTATTCATTGTCTTAATAAAAAATTCATTTTAATTTCAGCCAAATAATGTGCACATTATTTGGCACAAATAATCAACACACAATACTGTGCATTGAAATTTGTAGTTGACCACGTCAGAAGAATGGAATTCTACGCCTGTATCATGCAGATGAATGATGAAGATTCACAATTTCTATCGAGAATTTTGTGGACAGATGAATCGACATTCACTCGGCAGGGGGTCCACAACGAGCACCATTATGCTCTAGAGAATCCAAAGGTGACACTAAACCGCGGTTTCCAGTACAGATGGAAACTTAACTTCTGGTCCAGTTTGGTTGCAGATAAAGTAATTGATCCCTATTTGCTTCCCGAAGTCTTAGACGTAAGTATTCTACTCATGTTGTAAATTTTTCTTTTTACTTTTTTCGGATGCCAACTTACAAATTTTTTCCCTGCGCTCAAACGATTCGAATTATTTTAGCATTTTCACACCGTCCTATTCTACATATTCTAAATTGTCTTTCTTATAAAACTTTTTTACATTGCAGGGACAAATTTACGCAACTTTCTTGCGAGAAGTATTGCCAGAGTTACTAAAAGATGTTCCACTGATCATCAGGCAGAATATTATCTTCCAGCACGACGGCGCTCCTGCACATCGCACTCGTCCCGTCACGGATTTCCTGACGGAGCAGTATCCTGGATGGATAGGAAATAATAACCGCAACAATCCAGTTCAGTGGCCGCCGAGGTATACCATTTTTCAACATTAACGTAACACATACTCAACCTGCCCACCCACCTAAATTGCATTCCTGTAAAATAATAAATGGAATAAAAATGCTTTTTCCCCATCAAATTTTTGACAAAATATGTTTACAGATCACCCGACCTGAAATAATAGATTCTTTCTTCAGGGGCTACATTAAAGAGCATGTGTACCATTATAAAATGATATTACCGAACCCAAGGACCAGATTGACGTAATTGCGAGACTCCAGGCTACTGTTGCCACCATCGACGCACCGATGATGGAAGCAGTGCATCAAAATCTCTTGCGCAGAGCTCACCTCTGCATCTCTCAAGGTGGAGGACAATTCGAGCAGGAGAATATTTAAATGTCTCACATAGGCCTCATTTTTTTATATCCCAAAGGCCACAAAAACAGAAACATGTGCGTCTATTTTACAAAACCGTGCGTTCGGATGTATCCACTGCTTAAAAGAAAGCTTCGAACAATTTGTTTACACAATAAATAGATCAGAGACGTTAGACTGTGATATAAGACCATGATAAGACAAAATAAGTAGAAAACTAGAATTTTTAATTATAACAAAAAATGGAAGCATTATAACGTTAAATTGTATTTAATATTAAATTATATTTTGAAATTTTCAATGAATTTTCTTTTTATAAAACCTAATAAAATATTATTTAAAAATTTAATTTAATAAACTAGTTTCTATCAATTATTATTAACAATTTAAGTGTTACTAATTTGTACTGGTGTGAGGATAAGCCACTGAACATCCTCTAAAAAGATGGACGTTTTCAATCCTCCTAAATATATATTTGAATAACTGAAATTAATTAAAAATTACATTTAATAAAATAGTTTTTATCAGTTCTTCTTGGTAAAGGCGTCGTCAAAATTTCTTCATCGGTGATATATTCACAAATATAACAACGCCCAAAAAAAAATAATTTTTTAATTTTTGATACATGTGTTTACCAGTGACATTCGATCAAATGACAAATTGCAATGACTAGTTAAGTAATTGGGACTGAATCGGTCCTCATGGGGGTGACCACTAGCAATTTTAATGTTCTAAATTAAGAGATTCCAGGAATTAAAGAGAATTCAATTGCTTTATAAGAATTCAGAGAATTCAAGTTGTATTCAAACGATTTCAAAAAATTTCAGAAATTGAATTGTTTCATAAGAGTTCAAAGAATTCAGAAGAGTTCAAGCATTTCTGAAAAATTCAAAGAATCTTGGAGAATTCATTAGAATTCGAAGAATTTCGAAGAATTCAGAGAATTCAAAGAAATTGGAGAAGACTTGGAGTAATCAAAAGAGTTAAAAACTTTTTAAAAGAATTCGAAAGATTACTAATGAATTCTAAGAAATCGAGAGAATTCTGCAGAATTCAAAAGAGTTGAAGAAATTTAAAACAATTCAACGTGTATTCTAAAGATTTCAAGAAAATTCAAAAAACTTTAAAATAATTCAAATGATTTCAAGTAAATTTAAAGATTTATACAGAATTCTGCAGAATTAAAAAAAAAACGTGTGCATCCTAATCCAGTAGTAGTTCACCCGTCGACAAAATTTGATGCATTTGGAAATAGTTGAGAAGAATTTCTTTTTTTCAGAAGAATGCCGATATTTAAAAATAAATAAATATCCTGGTTTTAGAAGAATTCTTTAACATCTTTAAAGGAATTCAAAAGATTACAAGTGAAGTCTAAAAAATGGACAGAATTCTGCAGAATTCAAAAGACCTGAAGAAATTCAAAATAATTTAACGTATATTCTAAATATTTCACGAAAATTCGAAAACCTTTAAAAGAATTCAAATGATTTCAAGTCAATTCAAAGATTTATACAGAATTCTGCAGAATTAAAAAAAAAACGTGTGCATCCTATTCCAGTAGCAGTTCATCCGTCGACCAAAGTTGCTGAATTTGGAAATAGTTAAAAAGAATTCCATGCTTTCAGAAGAATTCAGAAAACTCAAAACATTTGATTAAATTCTGCATAAATCTGTGTTAATAGTTCGGACGGTCATTGATTATTTGCAATGAAGTACGAATTATTTAGGCTCACTGAAATTATTTGTGCTACGCTCACCAAATTTCGGTGAACCTGGCCTACATTTCCATTTTTTCCATGCACCAAATTTCGGCGAGCCACTATTTTATCTCGAACATGTTTAAATAAAAGAATTGATTTTTTGCAGGTTCGATAGAACTCGAGCCCAACCGATTTAAACCGACAAACACATTCGCAATCGCATTTTTTTTTTTTGAACGTTCGAAGCAAGATGAAGTTAGTAGGAGAAAATACTTTTCGGGGTCGCACGCACACTTGAAATTATACTCACAGGTAGGTACTGTCTTGGTCCCGGAGTCGACAGAATTTTGTAAGTTGTTGATAGGACAAAGTTTAGTCTGTAAGTATTCCATAAATTCAGACGAAGCAGATGAAAATTTAGAAAGAGATGGCCGATAATAGAAGCTGCACTTGACAGAAATATATTTTCTGCACAACACCGACACTTTTTACGAAATCGGAACGAAGACGCATAATCCCAAGACTTTATTTTTTATTATGATAACAAGAATTTGGCCATTTATTGCGGTAAACACTGATACTTTTGACAAAATCGCAGCGAAGACGCATAATCCCAAGACTTTATTCTTTACTATGATAACAAGAACTAGGCCATTTATTGCGGTAAATGGCGTCAAAAAGTAAAGTTTAGAAACTAATATCGTATTAATCCTATGACTGTGGGGAAAATCCCCAGATATTTCTGGCGGTCACTCTTCTAAATGCATATGACTGTCAGAATTGCATTGATGGTATAATACATGTAACGTATTATCGACCGCTGCAGAAAATCTAAGCTGCTAATTTTTTTCCTTATTTATTTTAGAAAATTTTCCTTACAGAAATAATAATTTTTCTAAAAATGCAAAAATAAGCAAAAAAATGTTGAAAAACTTTATGCATTTGCAACTCGTACATGAAATCTTCACGCGAGATATAGACATTTTGTAGAAGTTTTGAGTTATAATTATTTTATTATTATTATACATTATTATAACATATAATATTATATATGTTGACAATTTGCGTATTTCTGACTTTATTTCAGAGTGGTACAGATATATTGTAGAAAAATTTCATTGAAAATTGTACCCAATTATTTTTTATTTATATTATGGCTAAATTAGCGGATATCAAATAATAATTTTCTTTCCGAAATTGAACTGACAAGGGGAGGGCCAGACGTGGTCTTTCTTATTTCGATTTATATTTTCCCTGATGAAAAAATCCCTTATCTATCTTTTAAATTGCCAAAGCAGTTCGATGCGCTTTTTGGCTAATTTCGAGAAAAACGGGTTTTAAAAATGCCAAGCAGCTCATATGTCAATGGCGAGAATGACTTTTAATTGGCTCGGTAGCCTGCTTGATTTACAGGCGAAAGGCTACATGTTCGATTCTGGCTGCCTGTATTTTTTCATTTTATTTAATTACATGCTTATTTATTTAATTCTTTGTAAAATTTATTAAAATTATGTATACATTATAATTTTTAACAATAGTTTTTGATTGAAAATTTGCTTTGTCGGAGGTTTATCATTTTTCTTCTCAAAAAGTCCTTTTCAAATGAATATTCAAATATTAGTAGTCTTTTGAATCGAAAATGATGTATTATATAAATTATATATTATATAATTTTCGTTTTAAAAGACTACGTTCATATTGTCATTTAAAAATATGAATGCTCACAAATGCTTATAAATATAAAAAAAGAGAATAATTTTCATATGAAAAAGACTTTTTGAAGAAAAACAATGATAAACTTCCGAAAAAGCGAATTTTCAATCAAAAACAATTGTTAAAAATTATAATATATACATAATTTTAATAAATTTTACAAAAAATTAAATAAATAAGTATATAATTAAATAAAAATACCTATCATATAAATCGAAACAGGAAACCCCACGTCTGGCCCTCCCCTTTTCAGCACAATTTCGGAAAGAAAATTATTATATTATATCTGCTAATTTGGCCATAATATAAATAAAAAATAATGGGCTGAAATTTTAAATGAAATTTTTCTGGAAAATATCTGTACTACTCTAAAATAAAGTCAGAAATACGCAAATTGTCAACATATATTATATTTTATTATATATTTTCCCCAATAACCGCGCCGGAACTTGCGTCTTACTTGCTCGTTCATAAGAAAGTAAGTTTGTCATTTCTTCGTTGCTGACTTCACAGCTAACTTTGGAGGCAATTCGCCCACTAGTGTGTCAATGAGAAAAAAAGGACAGAAACCCTTC
>JBAGKK010037247.1:0-10687 GCA_037177015.1 Euceroptres primus | reverse complement strand
TTTGAGCGTGCTGTGGAAAATCCACACGTGACTGTGTGGTAGTGTTGGTGTGTAGATGTGCCGGCCAAGGATCTTTTGTCATCAAGGATTTTCCTGCTTTTTCCTGGGATTTGCTGTGCCAAGGGCTGTGCCCTTAGGAAAGGTATAATGTATCATCTAAACCCGGAAATAACGCTGAGAAACGTCTATTTTAGTCCAAAAATGCGGACTAAAATAGTCGTTTTTGCCATGCATTTTTCGGGTCAGGGCCCTTAAGGAGCGTCTGTGAATTTTTTCAGATTTTGTAAGAAGTCCAGCTCGTTTTGGGAAGCCTCGAAAGTCGAGACTTAAAAAAAGTGCCTCAAAAACCCTGTTTTTCGGCACGTTTTACATCAGCGCTATTGTAACAGATTTTGTAGAACAACAATATAGATATCGTTCAATTTCGGAGACTTCAATCTTTCACGAGTACCTAGCTAGAATATTCTGCGATTTTTTTTGAATGAGTTGCGAGCGTTCAAAGTGAGGGTCGCGTACTTTTGACGCCGACTTTAGTGCAGGAAATTTGAGCAGATAAAAAGTATTTTTATTTAATGTTCATTAGTTTATTCGGTTGGTTAGGTAACCAAGAATGGAAACAAAAATAGGAGAATAAGTTATGGTAATAAAATTAAATAAATAAATATATAATAAAATGAATAAATATTTAAACTGTGTGTATTCGGGCAGCCTTTACACATATTATCACTTAAGGGCATTTGATTCACAATGACGTCATGAATTACCAACTGTTCCATATCTTTATACTCAGCGGGATTATTAATATTGGGCGGAAAGTTGTTTTTTAATTAATATAATTAAAGTGGGTGCACGATGCTGTCAAAGCAGATAGAAACTTTAGTAAAGGATAAGGACGCGATCTAGGTTGCACTAGATTTTTGAAGTGAACTGATTTGTCAGGTGGAAAGACCTTCGGTAAAAAACATTCCCGTATTTATTTTATTTGGTGATTTATAACTGAACTGTTTCTTTATTTAGACCTTTAAAAAAAATGATTTTATTAGGTAATTATTGCAAGTAATTTACGAAACATTTCAACTATTTGTTTTCGTAATTTTGTATTTTACCTTCAGATTTAAAATAAATCGGAGAAATATAGAACTTTTATATTTCAAAGTAAAGTTTATTCTAGTATACAAATTTTTTGTAAAAAAATGCTAAAGTAATAAATATTGAAAATAATATTATACTGGCATCCAAAGCGAGGAAGGCCCATACGTAAACACAACTTTTAGTACAACTTTGTTGAGGCGAAACGCAAACTTATAGATATAGTGATGCAGTTAAAAATGTCAAGTACCCCGTACAAAAATTCAAGTATTTTTCAATTAAAAATATTTACATCTATAACAAAATACTTTTCGATGAAAACACGGTTAGAAATACCGATTGCAAGAAAAGGAAGTTGATACAAAGAAGTCGCTATCGGTGGACAGTATCTGACCAACTATACTTTTCAATGTATCAATTTTTGTGTTTGAACTAACCTGAGAAGTGTATCAAAAAATTGTAGAAACAATGAAAATATGTTGCAAAAATTGTAGACATTTATCAAATACTGCAGTGAATTTTCGCGAGAAAACTATGTAGAATTCTGTTATGTAAGGGAAACGCTGCTTGTCAATGTGCCAATAATTGAAAATAAGAAATAAAGTGTTCTCTCTTAGCAGGGAGCATTAAGGAGCATTTTTCGCATTTTTCCGATAATTTAGAAAATAAGAAATAGTTTGATGAAGAATTATAGATAAGTGGACCAAAAATAAAGGTTGCACCGATCAGTCAAGTCAAAATTAAATTCTATTTTAGTTTCATTTTGATCCAGATGCGAAATTGAATACATAACTTCTCAGTTTCGTATCCAGTTTCGTGGACATCGTTCTAAAACTAAAGTGTCACTCAATTTTAAAACGAATGCTCAGTAGAACCTTTATTTTTAATCCACTTGTTGTGCTTATCCTAGTTTGCAATCTAAATGTTCGCAATTTGTTAAAATTAATTTAAAAATTTTTTAAATACCCTTTAATTTTGTTAATGTCCCTGCCTTTTAGCAATACGATATTACGGAATATCCAATGAAATCCCATTTAGGTCTCAAGTTATTCCAGGGATATCTTAGAGATTAGGAAATTTGAATATTCTAGGAATATCCCTGAAAATCCTAAAAACATCCCGCTATACAGCCTGGAAATATCTTTAGTATATACAAATTTCTTAACCTGTGGGATATCCCGGGGGTTATCACTGGGACTTGAATGGGTTTTCATGGGATTCGTGGTTTTTACAGAATTCACATAATTTCTTAAATTTGGACTTTTGTCGTCTTTTTGAAATCACAAATTAAACAACAAATGCTTGTCACAAAAAATTCTCAACATGAATAGTGTTTAAGAAAAAATTATAAAAACTTTGTATGTTGTTATTAAGCGCAGGTACTGTATAATATAAATATTAAACTATAGTAGTAAAATATTATGCGTCGGTAAACAGAGAAAGGAACTTTAGATGAAACGTAAAATCAATTAACTTCGGACTCTGGCTCAAACTTCGGACACCTGTCTTGGTTGGCTTGATACTGATTTTTAGAACAAAATTTACTTTCGACATCATATCCAAAGTCAAGTTAAGCTACAAGGTATAGCCGCTTTAGGCTTTCAATTTATTTTACTTCCATAGTATGCAAGAATCTGTAAACACAGAAAAATGTCCAGAAAGTTGGCACCGCCATTTTGGAATTTCCCAAAAATAATTTAGTGCAAAATTGTGCTTAATTTGTTCTCTATTGTGCTGCAAAGGATTTTTTTAAAATTAAAATTGGAGACACAATTGCCAAAATACGATTCTGAGCCAGCACTGCCGTTTTAATTTTTTGAAACAAAAAAATTGTGCCCAAAATTTATAACATCAACTATATTCGAAATAATCGCAAAGGACCCCGCACAAAATACATTAAAAAAAGATCCCGGCAAAATCTTCCCAAACTGAGATATTTTATACACTCAACAATTGTTTGGCGCATGGTTCATAGGAACGGTACACTAGGTTTCCCGACTCACATTTTATAGTTCCGGACCTGCTGACGAATACTGTCCAGGTCCGAAGGTCGGAAAATGAAACGATAGCCGTCAGGGCAGCAACAAAGTTCGTTTTTGCATTGTATTAAAAAAGATAAAATGAGAAGTGGTAACTGTTTGGCGCAACAGTCACAGACCATGCCCACGAAGCTGTCCGACTGAACCCTTGTAGTTTCGGACCAGCTGATGAATAATATCGAGGTCCGAAGGTCAGAAAACAAAACGATAGCCGTCAGTGCAGCACCAAAGGTGCATTTTACATAGTATTTAGAAAGAGTAGTAGTAACTGCTTGGCGCAACAATCACCGATCATGCCCACGAGGCTGATCGACTGACATTTTGTAGTTTCAAACCTGCTGATGAATAATATCGAGGTCCGAAGGACCGAGAATAAAACGATAGCCATCAGTGCAGCACCAAAGTACGTTTTTGTATGGTTTTGAAAAAAATAAAATGATAAGGCGTAACTGTTTGGCGCGAAGCTCACAAGTCCTCCTCACTAGGCTTTCCGGCAGACATTTTGTAGTTTTGGACCCACTAACCAATAGTATCGGGGTCTCAAGGTCGGAAAATATAACGGTAGCCGTCATAGCTGCACCAAAGTTCCATTTTACATAGTATTGAGAAAGAGAAGTAGTAACTGTTTGGCGCAACAATCACCGATCATGCCACGAGGCTGTTCGACTGACATTTTGTAGTTTCGAACCTGCTGATGAATGATATAGGAGTCCGTTGGTCCGAGTATGAAACGATAGCCATGCGTGCAGCACCAAAGTACGTTTTTGCATGGTTTTAAAAAAAATAAAAAGAGACGTGGTAACTATTTAGCGTGAAGCTCAGAGGTCATCCTCACTAGGTTGTCCGACTGGAATTTTGCAGTTTCGAACCTGCTGATGAATAATATCGAGGTCCGAAAGTCAGAGAATGAAACGATAGCCATCAGCGCAGCACCAACGTTTATTTTTGCATGGTTTTAAAATAGATAAAAAGAGAAGTGTTTGGCGCGAAGCTCACAAGTCATCCTCACTAGGCTGCACGACTGACATTTTGTAGCGTCGAACCTGCTGATGAATAATACCGAGGTCCGAAAATCAGAGAATGAAACGATAGCCATCAGCGCAGCACCAACGTTTATTTTTGCATGGTTTTAAAATAGATAAAAAGAGAAGTGTTTGGCGCGAAGCTCACAAGTCATCCTCACTAGGCAGTCCGGTTGAGGTTTTGTAGTTTTGGACCCACTAACCAATACTATCGGTGTCTCATGGTGGGAAAACTTAACGGTAGCCATCGGAGCAGCACCAAAGATCCATTTTACATAGTATTGAGAAAGAGAAGTAGTAACTGTTTGGCGCAAACAATCACTGATCATGCCCACGAGGCTGTTCGACTGACATCTTGTAGTTTCGAACCTGCTAATGAATGATATCGAGGTCCAAACGTCTGAGAATGAAACGATAGCCATTAGTGCAGCACCAAAGTTCGTTTTTGCATGGCTTTAAAAAAGATAAAATGAGAAGTGGTAACTGTTTGGTGCGAGGCTCACAAGTCATCCTCACTAGGCTGTTCGACTGACATTTTGTAGTATCAAACCTGCTGATGAATAATATCGAGGTCCGAAAGTCAGAGATTGAAACGATAGCCATCACTGCAGCACCCAATCTCGTTTTTTCATGGTTTTAAAATAGATAAAATGAGAAGAGGTAACTGTTTGGGGCGAAGCTTACAAGTCATCCTCACTTCGCTGTCCGGCTGACATTTGGTAGTTTCGAACCTGCTGATGAATAATATCGAGGCCCGAAGGACAGAGAACCAAAGTTCGTTTTTTCATGGTTTTAAAATAGATAAAATGAAAAGTGGTAATTGTTTGGGCCGAAACTCACAAGTCACCCTCACTAGGCTGTCCGGCCGACATTTTGTAGCGTCGAACCTGCTGATGAATAATACCGAGATCCGAAAGTCAGAGCATGAAACGATAGCCATCAGTGCAACACCAAAGTTCGTTTTTTGCATGGTTTTAAAATAGATAAAAAGAGAAGTGGTAACTGTTTGGCGTGAAGCTCACAAGTCATTTATATATTTCTTCCCTTTCCTCTATCTTCCTCTGTGGTCTTGTTTTTTCTTTCTCCTTTTCCTTTCCCTCTTCTTCGGCAGCTCTCCACTGCCGGAACTTCGCCTGTGCTTTACGTTGAGTTCTCCTTTCCATCTCCAACAGTTCCTGTGCGATCCACTTATTTTTCTTTCTTAAGCACACAGGATCTCGTGGTGGTGGACGGGTTGCTTCCCTTGGGCCGTAGTCCCCCTCATAGCCCGAGAGGCGCAGGCTGTACATAGAGCCCGCGATGGATATGGCGTCGTCATCATCCTCCACCGGTTCGTCTTTCTTTGGAATTTTTACCTTAGGAATGGCGCCCCTGGAAGTTGATGCTTCCGACTTCACTTCTGAACATCCAAACTCACATTTGTCCGGACTCACCGTCAACCCAGCCTCATTGATTCTATCCAAAACGATGTTAAAGTAGAGTAAGTGTTCTTCAAAAGACTGAGTGACGATGACTATGTCGTCCAGATAGCAAAACACTTTAGACTTCAAGCCTGGCGCGATTATTTTGTTCATCAGTCTCTGGAAAGTGACTGGAGCTTTACATACACCAAACGGCATTCTCTTAAATTGAAACATGCCGTTTCCAGGAACTATGAACGCTGTACTCGGTCTAGAGCCTACTTCTAAAGGGATTCGATTATACGCTGAGTGCAAATCAATATTAGAAATGTACTTAGAGGACCTAAGAGTACCTAAAATCTCGCTCAGCAGCGGAATCGGATATAATTCTTTATTCGTTATATTGTTAACTTTACGAAAATCTAAACAAAATCTATATTTTCAGTTCGGTTTTTTAATCATGACTATTGGGTTAGACTAGTCGGAGTTAGAAGGTTCTATTATTCCCTCCTCCAACATGCTGTCTACCTCATCGCAAATTATATCTTTAATTTGCAGGAATTTTATCTTTAGGTAACTTTCCTAATTTTTTCTGTTCTGCTTCCTCTAACTCCACAATACCATCACATACTTTAAATGTGAACACATTTGGTCTGATTGGTTTGGGAGGTTTTAACAATAAATTATTTAGTACTATCGCATTATTCTTAAAGTTGTACCAGTTTTTCCTACTCTGGTATTCCTTTATTTCCTCTAAGCTTTGATTTTCCTGACTAATATTCTTTTTCTTACTCCAGATATTAATATTGAAGACTTTAAACAAATCCTTATCTTTGAACTTGCTGTTGTAAAAGACTTTCTTGGAATTCGACCTACCGTTACTTTCAACTCGTGGTTTCCTCAAGCTAATACTAACTACATCTTTATTTTCCGAATCTTGGGAATCAAAATCTTCTAAAATTTGGAATCTGTTTAGGGTTTGAATATCCAATGATCTTGGATGATTTCTACTTGGGTTTTGTTTTTGGGGTTTGACTTCGTTCCTAGGAAGGGTTTCAACTTTGCTCGTTGAGTTAACTTGGGGTTCATCTTATCCTGATTCCCAACTTTTGATTTTTAATTACCGACTTCTTCTTTATTAATGAATAAATTAATTTTCTCTCCAAAATTATGTTTGTTTCCTAACTCGGACTTTCTTTTGAAATTCTTATTCTTTCCAAAATCTTTCTCCTGAATTGATGGTTCTACTTTTCTAACATTTTCTACTTGTGGGGGTACTATCTTTTTACTACTTGATTTAACTATTCTACTACATACATTATTCCTTGGTTCGGGTGAAGCTTTGGGTTGACCTTCCATCTGATAACAGATATGTGGCATTTTTGATAACCACCATATTTGTTCTTCCAAGTATAATTTTATTCCTATCTTTTTAATCATGTTCTATCCTATAATACCTTCAGATCTTAATTTTGGTACCAATCTGAAAAGTATTCTCTTTGTTTTGTATCTGATTTTAATTGAAATAATTACTTGTCCAATTATTTCTAACGCCTCGCAGTTTGCTACTAATAAAGTTCGCGACGAAGGTTGATATATGCAACGAATAAATGCTTTAACTATTTCTATTAAGCCTTTACCTAGGTAGGAATGTGTTACGCCGGTATCAACTAACATTATACAACTTTGCCCTTCGAAATTAGTTTAAAGGTGAAACCTAGATTCACCTGATTAGTCTGTGTTAATATTAAGACTTTCAGGGGGTTCGGCAGTTTGTTTTGGTACCTCCGCCCTTAGTGCCCATTTTTTTCACTGGATTGGGCGTTTCCGGATTTCTAGTTGCCCGCGTTCGAATTTTTATTCCCTAGCTGGTTCTGCTTTTGATTATTATTACCGTTATTTTTGTTTTGGTTTTCTAGACCTGCAATCGCTGGTTATTAGAACTGTGGTAATCGTTGAATTGACATCGCGCTGGGATTACTAGTATTTCCCACTGCAAACTGTCTAAACAACTGAATCCATGGATTTAAGGGTTGCCTATGTAGGTCTGAACCCCTGGTTGCGAGGTTGGAATTTAGGTCTATTGTTCTGTTGATTTTGTGAAGAATTAGGAAAAAAAGGAAACCTCCAAGGATTGAATTGGTTACGGTTTCTAAAACGATTTCTCTGATTTTGTAAATTCTTTCCCTGGTTTTGTTGGCCCTGATTCGAACTTTGTCTATTTTGTTTATTTGCGTTACTATTATTTAACTTAAACTACTACTATTTCTATTGGAATTGTTATCTTGCTCTTGATTCTGATTGTTCGGGCCTTTTGGTTTATTTTCTGTAATCTGTAATATCTGACCCCTAATTTTGGACTTAACTTACTCTGATTCCCATTCTTTCCCTAAATCTTCTAATTCCTCGAATGTATTAAAATTGTTTCTTTTAATATACATCTTGTATTCTATCCTCAAATTCTCGTGAGTCTTACGAAGTTTCCATTCCAACCCTTTACGGGGGTGTAACTTCATAAACAACTTCCTAATTTCTGTTAGAAAAGAATGTATGTCCTGATCTTTTTTCTGTTTACAGAATTTTATTTTTTGTCTAATTTCTTTGGAAAATCGTTCAATGATATATACCGACAAAAAATCTTCCCTAAAATCTGATGAATTTCACCAATTCCTACGCGAAACCTGACACCACTCGAGTGCTTCCTCCGCTCAAATCGCGTCAAGATTTTCTAAAATGTCTACATTTTCTATCCCATAACCCCTCTGAAACCTTCCTAGATTTTCAGAAAGTGAGCAAGACTGTCTTCCTTATTGTTCCTAAATTTTAACGGCCACTTGCTCATAATTTTGAGTGGTGTTTGCACCATCTCGAAAGGAAACATCGCGGCTGGTAATGACGTATTATCATCCAACCGATTTTCTAAACCTTGATTAATGGGTTCTCCTTCCCTACCCTCTGACCTTCTATTTCGCGATCTCAACGAACTGCTGTTATTTTGTCTCGTATGAGTGTCTTTGTCCCTAAAAAATTCACTTTCGCTAATTGGGCCGATTTCTGTACGATATGACCTAATATTGGAACGTGTTGGTTCCTCCGACCTAACTTCTAAATTCCTCGTTTGGTCTGCTTTAAAATAAACTATTCGTTATGTATTTTGAAATCCTCTATGTCTATTTTGTGTTGTTCCTTCTGAATTAATTGCTGCTAAAGAGGGATTAATATTTATTGTTCATGTTGTATTTCTTTTTTCAAACGAACTATGTACCCTTGGGTCATCTTTCCTCATTCCGCGTAACCTACGCTCAATTTCTTTCAACCTAAAGAATTCTTTTTTTTGTTTATTCATGAACTCATTATTTTCGAGGAGTTCATCTACTTCATTTAGAAAACGTTCGTTTTTCTCTAAAAATGAATCTACTCTAAATGTTTTATTATGGACTCTGTCTGCTTTATTAATTCTATTTATATTCCCTAACTCGGGTTCTTTATCTGATTTTTTAGATACTTGCGGGCTATCAATTCCGGGATCTCCGGCATTTGACAGCTGTTCTAAAATAATTTCCCTATTTGGGTGCCACTGGCCAATTGTAATATTATCCAGAACTCTAACTTCTGTTGCACCGTAAGGTGTACTGGGGGGAAGGAAATTTGCGGGGGGGGGATATGTCGCGTCAAATCGTGCGCGATGTACCCTTAAGGGTGTGGCCAGTTGACGACTTTCAACATATTCTAATTCTCTATTGTAAACGCGTGGTACTGCCCCTAAATTCCTATTTTGTTCTAGACTCTGAGTATTAGTAATAATCGGGTCCCTACTTACGTTTACTTCTTGGTCTTCCTGGTTAGGAATTAATTCGTCTATTCTCCTATTTCATTTTGTTCATTTACTACCTCTTGGTTAGATTCTACGTCCAATTCTATTCTCACCCTATCATTTTGATTCCTATCACTTTCCATTTCTCTACCTTCTGGGTCCATTTCATTATTTGCTTCTGCTATTTTGATTTTTTCTGACCTCAATTTCATTAATTCCCTAGTAGTATTAATTTTCCTGGTAATTCCTAATGCTTACCACTTCATATTCGTTCGGTAGTTCGCCCTATCTACTGAATTCCGCGCTCTACTGCCAAACGTCTCCTCGAATGACGTCATCGACGTGTACCCAGGAACTATGGCTGGTTGGGGATAGTTCTCTCCGGGACTGTGCCGAGTGTACAGCTTATTAATGTGACAGCTGTACCTGGGCCGTTTGACTTTTCAACTCTTTCCACTCTTTACTTAATATTGGTGGAATATTTTGAAATTTTATTATTATGTGCGAGGGAGGCACGGGGCCTGAGCTGCTGCTCGGACTTGAGGTGTTCGGCCGCTACCTCTCCCACTTTCTTCTCGCTCCGCGGTGGCAGTATGGCTAGTTGCGCGCCAAATCTCCCTAATTGCGCACGAAAATTATCTCCGTCTTTCTCTTTCAGCGTACCCTATGACGTAATTGCCACGTTTTCACCAAAGAAATTTTTACACTTTTCTTAATTTCTCCTATTTTCTTGCTTCTGATTTTTCTTATTTAACAAATAACTTTCTTTTTCCGTTACATAATTTCATTTTAACCGAACTCACGTTTTTTCTTACTTTTGCAATAGCAGTTCTAACTTTTGAATTATTTTAATTCGACATTTCGGTTTTTCTCTACCGCAATTGCGGTTCTTTTTTCACTTTATCTTATTAAAATTTTATTTACTGAAATTACGGTTTCAATTTTCTCCAATATAACAGGTTTTTTCCTCTTTGTCACGAACGAAAGAAATAATTAAATAAATAATTATATTATTTGCTCAAATAATAATTTAGTTTACAAAACTCATCACGGAGTTGGTAGTAGGTCGGATTCTGATCTGTCAATTCAGACCTTCTCTGTTTGATTTTTGGGATTGGATGAGGATTTATTTATGTATATAGGCTGTGTTCTAAAAGGACATTGTTATTTTGCGAGAATCCTACAACTTTGTACATAAAGCGCCGTTAGTTTCTGGCCTATACCCGGAAGTAGTCACCAGCGTTACAGAAGTTTCTCCTAAAACGTGTGGACGGGTTATGCACTGAGACTAATTGTTGCACCTACGAAGACAACTAGGATCAT
>JBAGKK010037236.1:0-10688 GCA_037177015.1 Euceroptres primus | reverse complement strand
TCGGCTTCGCCTCGTGATTTAAACTACGCTCTCACCAAAATCTGCGTTTAAACTTGGCGAATAATGTACTATTTTATCATTTTATTAAGAATAATAATAAAGATGGAATATATTGAAAATATTCACGATATGAAAGAGTAAAAATAGAAAAAATTTTAGTCTTGACGGGAAACAAGCGAGACGTGCTTTTTCCGATGTAAACTCGGCGTGAAAATTAATACGGTTTTCAGCCAGGCATCTCATTTTTTCCGAGTTTTTCCTTTTTCTGTCACATTCGTCCTCGTCCAGAGAACAGAGTTCTGCGAGTTTTCTCGTTTGGGTCTCTTGGGCTGGATAAAGCGTGTCTGACGTTGGTTCTGGTAGAGACAAATATGGACGTTTCAGAAACTCTTAAACGAGAATAAAGTCTCTCTAAAAACGATATTGGGTATAAAAAATATATTAAAATCAAAAATTTTCTTTTTTGTTTTCTATAAAATGGAAATTTAAATATTTTTTCATGTTTAATATTCCGGACTTTCTGAAAATATTTCCAATTTTCAATATTTTCAGTGGACATTTCGAGGATTTGAAAACGGAAACCGCGAAAGTTTTGAGAGGAATGTCACGTGTGTACAGGAACTTTTGCATGTCGTGACAATGGGAAATCTGGGTCGCAAATCAATTACGTCGTTGATTCTGGATTTTCAGGATGCACCGTTTCACATTTCAATAACCGCGATAGAGCGTAAATAAACGGCATCCAACTCTCAATGGCCTTTAATTGTTCGAGAAATTCATTTTAAGCGAACTAAATTTTTTATCCTTCATGTTTTTGATTTTTACAGTTCGTCCAATTTCTCTACTTTTTACAAAAAGAGATTTTCTAAATATCAATAATATTCCGTAATATAATTAAAAACAGATCTAAAAATAAATATGATTTTTGACCACCCTTTTGATATTGAAAATTTATTTTTTCACCTCGCGTCTGTTTTTGGTTATCAATGCCGAAAAGCCGAATTGAATGACGATTCGTAATAAAACGCGAATCAAATTTCGGACCATGCTTTGAAGCTGTTGTTGAATCGGGTGCAGTGCGGAAATAATCGATATCGATATTGGCCCTATTAATTTTCCTAAATATTCAACATCTCATTTTTTTTTTTGAAAATATCACTCTTCACAGTATCTATTGTTAAAAAAGGTGAAAAAGAGATTTTTTTGAAAAATAGGATGTACCTGAAGTTTTGAACGTTCTAATGAACGACATTTTTTTCTTAACTCAAATTTATCTTGAAATATTGCTTCAATTTCAAATAAAAAGAAAAATCATCAGCTTTTTTAATCATTGAATTAGTTTTTTTGCTAATAATTCAATATTTTAATTTATATTTAAATTTAATATGGAATCAAATAAAAATTTCATTCATTTGAATGTTCAAAACTTCAGGCACATAAAAAAGGTGACAAATAGATAACAAAAAATTTTTTATAAAATAAATAAACATTTTTTTATGCTTTTTGGTTCAAAAAATATTCCTTCCTTAATTTAATACTCAAGAATAAAAAAGTTATTGATGAAAAACTTTAAAAAACAATGAGCAAGTAAAAATGTTCTCCCATTTTCGAAGTTTTTCGCTTATAACTTTTTTTGTTCTTAAATATTAAGGTAAGGAATAATATTTTTTGTTTACCTTAGTAAATTTACATTCTCATATGTACCCTGTGAGTTGAAAACATATTATAGTTTTTGAGAAAAAAAAATCAAAAAGGTAAAAAATCTCGATTTTCTAATGTTAATTTTTTTGTATTTTTGCACCGAAAATAATTTTTAGATAAAAAAAAGTTGTTTTACTCTTTCAAAAAAAAAAAACCACCCCGTCCTCGGAGAGTTAAATTGGGATATTGTACATGTACTAAAAATAGTTTTAAAATATTGATTGCAATAGCAAAAATTATTGCCAATAAAATCGAAAGCATTCCCTAAAATTTGTACCCATATTTTTAAAAAAATTCTTTATTCTTGAATCCGACCCTTAAATCTCAAATCTATCTCAAAATGAAAGTTTTAAATACTTCAAACACCTCCTTTGAATCTATTACGAAAAATCATTAATATTATATTATTAATGATTTTTCGTAATAGATTCAAAGTACTCTCAATTTTTTTTGATAAAATATAGTTATGCAAAATTTTCAAGTACAGAAGAGAAAAATATTTTTAAGAAATACAGAAAACAAACTTGGCTCACAGAAAACCATTGGTGTGAATTTTGTTGCATCTCATTTTGAATAATTGAAAACAATTCAAATTTTCATTATGATTTCATTTGTTTCTAAGTCTCATTTTTGTTGCAACTCAATTTGATTGTGAGTTTGAATTCAGCGTTAAATTGAAAATAATCGTTTTACTGTGTTTATAATGCATTCAAAATTCTAATAAAATTTTATTTTAACAATTAAAAAAGGTGAAAAGCTGAAAAATTTCTATAATAGGTGAAATAGGTCACGAAATTCAAAATAGATGAAAAAATTTGAATAGGTGACGACCTGTGTAAACTGAAATATTACATCTTTTATTGCAAATTAAAATTGATTTCAAAATTCAGGAATAGATATATTGACAATGATATATTAATTTTGTATCAAAGTCGTGGGACTCAAGTGAAATGAAATCCTCCCGATTAATTAATCGATTCTCGAGCAGGGCTGCCACTCTGGATAGGTAATTCAATTATATTTCCCTTAATCGACGAACAAGCGTAAATCGCACGCAGGCGTATACATGGGCTCTTAAATTAAAGCCGAATCATGTGCGGATTGTTATCAAATTACCCGCGAAATTGCATCGCCTCTATATTTAGAACCTAATCGTCAAAATTTGAGTAGAAAACCTTGTTTTTACAGAAAAAAAATCAACAATTATTATTGCGATATTTATAACTAAAATCCTGATTGCGAAAAACAATCCTGAATGACAAACCTTTTGAATCATTATATGTAGTTAAAGAAAATTTAGGACTATTTATTTTGAATTAATTAAAATTAAATTAACTCTTTTCTTACTCTGATAGAATATTTACTGTGATCAATAATCTGATTTATTGTGAGATTAAACTTTTTTTTTAAATAAAAAAAAATCAACCGGAACTGACCTCAGCCTGGTATCCAGTGTGCGTCCCTGATAATCGATCGAAGGATCGATTAGGCCTCGGCAAATTAATCCACACGACCTGGGTTTACAATCACGCACTCTGATTGCGTTATATTTGCTTATGCGTGAAACACGCGTGGGAAGCGATCATTGAATTAAAAATAAATCAAAGGCGAAAAACTGGAAACTGAATACAAACCAATAAAAAGTTTAAAAATACGTAGAAAATTGAATGTAAAAATTAAGAGCACTTAATCGTCGTTGGAAATTACACAAGGGCGATGATTTTTCACTTTCACTGACCGACAATCGAACAATCGAGCCACTGTTTTGTTATAACACTCGCACTGCAATATTCCTCCGCGAGGCGAAAAATACTGCGAGCAAGAGAATTATTTACGAGACATGGTAAACAGGACACGATCAACAAAAACGCGAAATACAGACATGGATTTCGGCTCGATTCATCCTCGTGGGAAAAAAGACCTTTGAATTTAAAAAAAAGCAAGAGATAAACAGTACTAAATCATTTCTCTGCACACGTGAAATAAAAATCAAACAAACAAAAAAATTATATGCATGAAAAAGATTTTTTTTTAAACAAAAAAATTTTTCAATCTAAGAAAAATATCAAGCAATGATAAACTCTAGGACAGAAGTTACTTTAAAAAATAATTAAATTGAATATTTTATTAATTCAGGGTGACCGAGAAATTTCATTTTCCAAATTCCCTGACCAATTTTTCATTTTCCCTGACCAACTTTTCATTTTCCCTGATCATTAATATTTAAGTTCAGAATTGAAATCTTTTCTTTTTTAGTAACAAATCTTTTAACTCTTGAGCAAAACAAAGCAAACATTAAATTCATTCAATTTTCAATTTAAAAAGGATTTTTGATATTCTTTTTTTAAATTTAAATTTCCTCTTACAGAAAATCCCTGACTTTTCCCTGATTTCCAGGTTCACCCTAACCTGCGGGTATCAAAAAATTATCTGTTTTGAAAATGTATCATCTGTAAGAAATACGTTAATCCAATTTAAGTAAAGTATTGGAAGTTTCCCACTAATTATTTTTAAAAAAATTTACTGGAATAGGAGAAAGGATTAATTTTAATTAATTTTTTCCGGTTTTTGCACAAATTCCGATTGAACGATCCTCGGGAAAATTCGCGATGCGGCAGCCTCGACGCGACTGAACCGGTAAAGCTTGGCAATAATTCGTGCACCACCCTCGGTGGAGGTGAACCAGGAAATCCAAGTGCGCATGCACATAATAAAAATGCAAGGGTGCGCTGCCAATAAAATTGAAACGATTTAAAATCTAAAAAACTTCCTGCTTAATATTTCACGCTGAATTTTATTTTTCTGGATACCCCCTAAAAAAACTTCACATAACTTTCTGAACTTAATAATTCTAACATTCATTCCTTGCATAAAATTTATTCTTTACTTCTCTCCGCGTACCCGCTTTTATTAAAAAACTTTTTAGCAATTTTATCTCCAAAAATAAATGAAAAATAAAGTCTTCTTTAAGTGAAAAATATAGTCTTCTTTAAACAAAAATACATCAGGGAAAAATGCGTTTTTGCTCGATTTAGCTTTGCAGAAAGTAGCAGAGTTTGTTTTGCAAGAATATTTACCTCAAATATTCAGATTAAGTGAATAATTACTTTAAAAAGTTCACCGCTGAGAATAATTCTCATTTAAAGCCTTATATATATATTCTCAGCATTTTTAAGAGGCGGGAGGAAAAAGGGATGACCCGTAATTTGTAGCGTGATTCGCGGCAATTCATTTCGCAAATGAATGCAGTGCTCACTCTCGACTGTTCCATCTCCCGGTTACAACGCGACGATAATTTCGTTTCCTCTTTTCAAATTCACATGAAAAGGCATAAAATCGAAAAGATTCCCTGTCGCTTTTCTATGGACTGACAAAATGTCAAAAGCACATAATCTCACACGTAAGTAAGGGAAATAATTATCATTTTCTCATTTAGGAAATAATAATTATCATTTTAATTACATTTTTATTTTTAAAAATTATTTTAAAGTTCTTTACCAATATCTGGAACCTTCGAAAAAGAATCGAGAGAGACAACAGTACTAAATCATTTCTCTGCATATGTAAAATAAAAATCAAAAAAATAAAAATATTATGTATATGAAAACCATTTTTAAAAAACAGAAAATATTTCAACTAAGAAAAATATCAAGCAGAGATAAAATCTAGGACTCAAGTTAATTAAAAAAATAATGTATTCGAATATTTTATTAATGTTTCAAAAAATTATCTGTTTCGAAAATTTATCAGCTGTATCAGGGTGACGCTTCAAAATTGAAGGTCGTATTTTCCTAAACGGTATGCGTCCAGTTTTCTGCCTAGAATTTTTTCAAATTTTTTCAAAATGTTTTAGTGGTGCCGGGAAGTTTTTAAAATTTTTTAAATTTGGAAATTTTTAAAATTAAGTGCAAAAATTATAGGGAATTTTTTATATACAGTTTTAGGTAGCAATTAAAACTATAAAATTCAAAATAAAATTATTTTTAAATTAGAATTTTTTTAACAAACAAAAAATGACTTTTTTGAATTCGGCTAAATCAACGTCAATTTTAAATAAGTTGAAAAAGTTTTACAAGATACTTCTTTAGTTTGAAACAGAGTATCGCTCCATCATTTTGCTTTTACTGAACAAAATATTTTTAACGAACAAAAAATTACAGTTTTGAATTCGGCTATAATAATGTAAATTTTAAATAAGTAGAAAAAGTTTTACATGATACTTCTTTAGCTTGAAACAGAGTATCGCTTCATCATTCTGCTTTTGCTGAAAAAAATTGGTTTATATTTTTTATTTTAGTGATTTTTGCTATTTTTAGCGATTTTCAAAATTTTATGACAAAGTGGAAATTTTTTTCAGGAAAAACAAAATGATGACGCGTTACTCTATTTCTAAGTAAAGAAGCATCATGTAAAACTTTTTATTGATGTAATTTTGATGTAAAATATTGATATTTAGCCAAATTCAAAAAGTCATTTTTTGTTCGTTAAACAAAATTCTAATTTTGAACAAATTTTTTTTTTTCATTTTGAATTTAATAGTCTTACTTTCCACTTAAAACTATATTAAAAAAATGCCTGTGATTTGTGCACACCCATTGAATAAATTTGAAAAAATTTCCAAATATAAAAAATTTCCAATACTTCTCGACACCACTAAAACTTTTTATAAAAATTTGAAAAAATTCCAGGGAGTTTCTCTCAACAAGAGGAAAAAATTCGACGGGTACCGTTTTGCATCTACTAAAATTATTCTGTGATTTTCCGACAAAAACTCATTTATTATGGAATAATTAAAAGTTTCCCACTAATTATTTACAATTTTTTACGAGAATAGGAGAAAGGATTATTTTGAATTATTTTTATTTGAATTTGAATTAATTTCTGTTCCACGCAAAAATGGTTCATCTCTACTACAATTATTCTGTGATTTCTTGACAAAAACTAATTTATTATGAAACAATTAGAAGTTTCCACTAATTATTTAAAATTTTTTACGGGGATAGGAGAAAAGATTATTTTGAATTATTTTTATTTGAATTTGAATTAATTTCTGTTCCACGCAAAAATGGTTTATCTCTACTAAAATTATTCTGTGATTTCTTGACAAAAACTAATCTGTTATGGAACAATTAGAAGTTCCCCACTAATTATTTGCAATTTTTTACGGCAATAGGAGAAAGGATTATTTTGATTATTTTTATTTGAATTTGAATTAATTTCTGTTCCTCGCGAAAATAGTTTATCTCTACTAAAATTATTCTGTTATTTCTTGACAAAATCTAATTTATTATGGAACAATTAGAAGTTCCCCACTAATTATTTACAATTTTTTACGGGAATAGGAGAAAGGATTATTTTGAATTATTTTTATTTGAATTTGAATTAATTTCTGTTCCTCGCAAAAATGATTTGTGTCTCTACTAAAATTATTCTGTGATTTTCTGACAAAAACTCATTTATTATGGAAAAATTAGAAGTTTTTTATAATTTTTTACGGGAATAGGAGAAAGGATTATTTTGAATTATTTTTATTTGAATTTGAATTAATTTCTGTTCCTCGCAAAAATGATTTGTGTCTCTACTAAAATTATTCTGTGATTTTCGGACAAAAACTCATTTATTATGGAACATAAATAATTATTTCTAATTTAATTTTTTTGTGGTTGGGAGGAACCTTGGCTTAATTCTTAATTGCTCACCTTTCCTTCCCAGCTATCCTAACAGCATCATAGCGAACGCTAAGCTTTCTAGTGTGATCCCTGGGAGTACGGCAACCCTCCCTACTGGGTCCCTCCCTGAAGAGCTTTAGGGTGCTGCAATTTTGAGTCTGTTGCAAGGGCTGATAAGTTTCAAGCCCGTTGCAAACTTCCTGACAGCCGCAGCACTTGGACATTGCACTTAAGTGTGTAGAAGACGTTCTAAACTGATGAGAGTCAATAAAGCAATATAGCCAACGACATGATATCGAAAGTCAAACTTCGATGAGAAACTTGGTAACTCTGGTGTCGAGACCCGAGGGCAAAAGGTATTAAAATAAAGCCATCAAGATATTCCTAAGTCTTGGGTACTAAAAGAATTAGAGGATGATTTTGACTTTTTCTACCATCTCTTAAAGTTCAGAGATCTAGGATTAAGAGTCTTAGAATGCTCCGGAAATGTTTCGTTAATATTAGAATTGGCTTAAATTAGATTTCGAGGTATTGGAAAATTCTAGAAGGATTATTTTCCTATTTTTTACTTAAAATTCAGGAATCACGGCATAGTATTAGTTCAATGGGGGATTTCTTTTTCGAAAAAGGGAATTTATTTTTAAAAAGGAATTTTTTTCTCCAGAATCTTAAAAAATGCTCAAAAATCTTAGATTCCTGTGTAGAATCTAATAAAACACTATTTCTAAACTTTTAGAGTCATTTGAATTTTCTAGAATTTTCTAAAATCCTTCATGACTTCTGGACTTTTCGACAAACTTTTAGAATCTTCTAGAATATTTTTAATTTTCCATAAACTTGTAATGTCGTTATATCTTTTGAAATACCAAAACATCCTCTGCAATCCAGATTTTTAAGAATGTCTTAGAATCTTCCAGAGACTTTCTGATTCTTTAAAAATCTTTCATAAACTTCTGAAATCTTCTAGTCTCTTCTAAACTTTTTTTTAAGACTTTCAAAAAGGCTACAGAATTTTAAGAAGATGCTGAAAACATTCTAGAAGATTCTTCAAGATTATTAGTCTTTTGTAGACTTGAGAGTGTCATAGAATTCTGAAAATTCTGATGGAGTTCAAAATATTCTTGAGGATTGTAGAAAATTTTAAAAGATTATGAAAGATTTCCGCAAATTTTAATCGATTCTGAAACAGTCTAGTATAATTTATAGAATAATTGAAATTTTTTTACAGATTTCAGACAAGTTTTAAAAATTCTAAAAGATTATGGAAGAGTTTTGAAGATTTTAAACGATTCTGAAACATTCTAGTATAATTTATAGAACATTTGAAATTTTTTTTGCAGATTTCAGATAAGTTTTCAAGACTCTAAAGAATTTGAGAGAATTTCAAGAATCTTTTCTAGATTTTGGATTCCAAAAGATTCTGGAGAATTCTGTAAAAGATTTTGAAGGTTAAGGAAGTATTTCGAAGATTTTAGAAGATTCTGGAAGAGTCTAGTATATTTTGTGGAATACTAAAGAATTTGGAAATTTTTACGATTTTACAAAAACAGTTTCGAATATTTTGGAAAAATTTCTAAGGATTGTAAATAAATTGTAAAGAATCTGGAGGATTTTAACAGCTTTTAGGAATTTTTCGTAAATTTTGAAAATTTGGAAATTATGGGAAATTATATTCATGTTGAATTTTTGAGTATCGTAAGCTTCTATTTCTCATAATTCTTGGAAAATTATTCGGAACTTTGAATAAAAATGTGAAGAATCTGGAGGATTTTAACAGCTTTTAGGAATTTTTCGTAAACTGAAAATTTGGAAATTATGGGAAATTATATTCATGTTGAATTTTTTGATTGGCAAATTTCAGAAAACATTGAAAGAGTTTTTGAGTGTCGCAAGTTTCTATTTCTCATAATTCTTGGCAAATTATATGGAACTTTGAATAAAAAAAGGTGGAAAAAGGAATAAAACTCTCAAAAAAGGGATTTTAGGGGATTTGAAGAATAATAAGGTGAAATGGGAAAAATAGAAAAAAAGAAACTAACTGTGATTCCTGAAAATTCCTTCAAGAAAACTTAAATTATTATTTTACTTATTTTAAATTCCCGATAGTTTAAAAATATTAGTTTATTTTTAAAAAAATTTTTAAATTGTGGGATATTATTTAAGATTTTATAAAAACAGTTTCGAATATTTTGGAGATATTTTTAAGAATTGTAAATAAATTGTAAAAAATCTGAAGGATTTTAACAATTTTAGGAGTGTAAAATTTGAATATTTGGAAATTATTATATTCTGTTGAATTTTTTTATTGGGAAATTTCAGAAAACATTGAAAGGCTTGTCCTAAGTTTCTATTTTTCATAATTCTTGGAAAATTATTCGGGACTTAGAATAAAAATGTGGAAAAAAAATAGAACTCTCAAAAAAGAGATTTTAGGGGAATTGGAGAATAATAGGGTGAACTGGGAAAAATAGAGAAAAACGGACTAACTGAAAATTGATTTTTAGGATTCTTAGAAGATTGATTTTAGGATTCAGTGATTCCTGAAAATTCCTTTAAGAAAACTTGAATTATTATTTTACTTTTTTTAAAATTCTCGATAGTTTAAAAATATTAGTTTATTTCTAAAAAATTATTTTTTAAATTTTCTAGCAATAATGTTTGTTTGACATTGACCTGGATTTTTTTATCAAAGGTTCAATAATTGTCTGAAAAACAGACAATGAATCCTACATGTTTTGTGTCGATGACATCGGGACTCGAGGCGTCCCTTGAATATCAAGAGCGGTTCAACAATAATTAAAAGGTGCGGTGAGTCGTGTAAGAAGTTTGTATTTCAGGGGACGTTTTCCTCCTACGTGCTCTCCATGTTGATCAAAAATAATAAAAAAATGAATATAAGTTTGTATTCTTTTTACTGGAGTACAAGAGAGCAAAAATTTGTGCAACTAATTCAGAGATTCACAAATATAAATAATACAAAAAAAATAAAACGACAAAATAAAGGTTCAAACAAATTTAATAATTAATTAAAATTATTATTAAATAATTATAAATTTGAATGATAGTTAAGACTAAATTATATTCTTGATGGATGTTATTAAATTAGTGGTGGGGATTTAATTGGCGTGGCTAACTTCTGTTGTGAATTTAAAGTGGTAGTGGGAATTAAATAGGCGTCATTAATTTATTAGAGAGGGTAAAAATTACCCGGAAATTAATTTTTAAACTCTAGATTTAGTTAAATATATGTGACGTTCCGCAAGGAAAGGGACCTTAGGGTTAGCAGGCAAATTTTTCAGTAGAAGCGATTGAAGAGAC
>JBAGKK010037225.1:0-10689 GCA_037177015.1 Euceroptres primus | reverse complement strand
AGAATGACTGTAAAAGGGATGAGGCTGAGTTTTAAATCTTTCAATTGATTAGATGGAAAAACTGTCAGATTAAAAATTATAATGTTTCAAATGTGTATAAATATTATTCAGGCCTAACACATTATTAATTATAACAAAATGAGCAAAAGCTTTATCTGAAATCCATTAGTGAAATATTTCACATGATATATTATTTTCGATCTCTCCAGAAATATTCTGAACTAATCTTATAATTATATCATATAATTTAATGGCATTTTTAATTCAATATTGATACTTAAATCACATCAGGTATTACGTGGAAGCAATTTATATTCGTATTTTAAATTATAATTTAATAAATTAAAGAAAAAATTTAAATATCAGTCAAATATTTTATAGAATCAACCAAATATTTTCCGATTCTCCTTTTTATTATTTAAAACTTGAGCTTTATTTCCCAATTTATAATATTTATGTTTTTTTAAGCTGAATTATTGGTTACTATTTCTACTATTTGTTTACTAAAGAATATAGGAATAGTATTTAAATTTTGCCCGGAGAACCGGCTATCCGGATTGTCTGGTACATTTGCATATTCCAGATGGAAAACGAGCTACTCGAAACCACGAGAAGCAACCGATAAGTGGATTTAACAGCGGCTTTCTAAATTGCCGCATTCTTGCGAATGGTATTTGACGTGGATGAAACGAATTTTGTGTTACTTTATTCTTTTTTCTACATATGTCTCATATTGAATTTTGTAGTCTGCAGTATATTCCACATAAATTTAGTGACATCAGTTTTCTTGGATGCAAAAATATATTGCTTTCTTCTTTCCTTATGATTGAGAGTACCTGCTCAAAGTTGCTCCAACTCCGCCCATTCGGACTGAAGGAATTTCTGTAGGTGATTGGAGGAAGGAGGCGGAAGAAGGATCTTTTGTTGTATTTTTATGCGCTGTTACGTCAAAATATGCTTCTGTAGACATAAAATTGCTGAAGAATGCAGAAAATCGAGTTCTAAGGTCTAGAAACATTTTATTTTATGTCTCCTGTGACTCAAACTTTAGAAGGAAAATCCCCAAGGAAGTCTCAAGGTTGTTTTGATGATTTGCCAGTTATAATTACATTTAAAAAATAGATGTACATTTCAGTTGAAGAAAATAAATTGCTTTTTATTCGTTTAAAAAAAGAGTACAAACATTTCTAATCATTGATAAAAAGAATCTTTATTTCTTTTCTATTACTTTCGCAAATCAAGTAATAAAAAATCGGAGTTTTATAGCTATTTTCTTTAAATTATTTTTCACAGAAAAAGATAAATAAATGCCATTGATGAATCTGTAAAGTCGACATTTTTTTAATAGTTTCGCTAACTCGTTTCCATATGCCTCGAAGCAAGAACACTGTAAGCATATGTTCAGTTAATAATGTTGCGAGAGTTCGATTAAATCTCAATTTCTTGAGGAGCAGTTAGAATGAGGCTTGATTCTACAACATTCGTTTAATTAGGAAAACTATAAAGATTAACAAGAAAGTTGAAGTTTCAGAACATTCATGATCGTTGAACGTTTAGAGTTCGTTACACATGATTGTTAATTGCTTAGAAGTTAGGACACTTTTCTAGGTATTTTTTATTTAAAATTTCTATTCACATATTTATCTTTCCAATATAAATAAATATTTATACGTGGCAGTATAACTGGTGATTAAATAATAAATAAAATATAGTTTTTAGATTCTGAAATACACATTCACCAATTTTTCTTCTAATTAATGAAAAATATTAATTATTTCCAGAGTTATTAAAAATTCAAATAAATATTGAAATTTCCAATAATTTTGCAATATCTTCTTACAGAATTGATTAAATTAATCCATCTTGGGTTTATTATACGCAGCATTTTGCCAGTTTTCATTCTATTTGATAACAAAATGTTATTTGTCATGGTTTATCGAAATTAGATGAAATATTGACAATTTTTCAGAAAAGTGAAAAATGAGTATCAGATTTTTCCAGCAATGGATATAAATAAAAGTGAATAAAAAAGGATTTGAGATAAGGATAAACTTATCTCACATGTTACTGATTGCGAATTCAATCTGCACTTCTCGCACAATGTGAATTAAAAATTACTTTCGAACGGCATTTCGAGCCTGATGTTACGGGTCAGCGATCAATGGGAATCTGGAATTTGGTGCGTCGCTGAAGTATGCGAGGTACGCCTCGTGAAAATACCTGTAGCACTGCAAGTCTCATGGAAATACCTGCAGTGAAGTCAGTCTTTCTTTTTCTCAGTTCCCTTCCCTTTTTCAGCAGTATACCGACTTGCAACGACTATATGCCTTTGAAACCTTCTCCAATGCACTGTCTTCGTTTCTATAGAGATTCGATTTCCATTCTCATTATACCGTCAAATGACCAATCAACAATTTCTCAGACTTCCATAAATTATGTTGATTTTTCAAAGGAAATCACCCATGCATTGAAATTATCATTTCTATCATGCTCACTGCAAAAACAAGGTACTAAAATGTTTCATTTAATTATCCTTGTTTTGAGCTCAAAGAACTAAATGAGTTTCATTTTGTTCAAGTGATAAATAAAATACTCCACAAACCAGAATTTCAGAACCTTTGGCACTTTATGGCAACCATATAAACTTGGCACTCTCTAGAATTTTCTAAAATCGTTCATGAAATCTTCTGCAATTTTCGACAATCACAGTCAGTTTCTTTTTCCTCCTATTTTTCTCAAGATTCCCTAGAATCCCTATTTTTGACAATTTTTCCCTTTTTTTATTCAAAGTTCCGATTAATTTTCCAAGAATTATAATAAATAGAATCTTATGCCGTTCAAAACCGCGTATCATAATATTAAAAACTTAGAGATTCAGAGTCTTCTAGAAACTTCAAAACTTTTCCCAAATTTTTTAAAATTTTCTAAAACTTTCTAGAATAACTCTAAATCTTCCGGACTTTTTCAAAGTCTTTCCAAATTTTCTACAAGCAAATCTTCTAAACTATTCCATAACCGTCGAATATCTTCTGCTTTTTCTAGTATCTTTTTTAGAATCTTTTTTCCTAGGTTCTCTTATAATCGTATAAAATCTTAAAGAATCTCCCTAAATTCTTTAGTATTTTATCAACTCTCTAAATCTGAATTAGACAAAAACTTCTAATGAAATAATCAGAAGTCTTCCACCAATTGAATTAGTATGCGTTTCTACTAATAATTAGTAGATAATATATAATTAATAGATATAATAATAATAATAAGTAGTAGATATAATAATAATAAGTAGTTGATATAATAATAATAATAATTAGTAGATCATTTTTAGTCAAATTCTACTAATTCATTAGTAGAATTTTTATTACATATTTTTACTACAATATACAAAGAATTTTACTACAATACAAAGAATTTTTATTACATATTTTTACTACATTAGTAGAATAAATTATTAATTCAATTAGTAACGTTACTAATTCAATTGGTCGAGAACTTCTAGTCTAGAATAGTCTAGAATATTTCGAAGAATCATAATAGATTTTGGGGTGTTGTAGACTTTAGATTTCTGAAAAAGTCTGGATAACTTTGTAAGAATTTTAATTTTATATTATAATTTTTATATTTTATATTTTTTATATTTTTTTAGTTTTATATTTTATATTATATTATAATTTTAAAAAATCCTGGGAAATTTTAGAAGGTTATAGACAATGCTGAAGGGTTTTAGGAGATTGAATCTACAAGTATATGGACAATTAAAAATATTCTAGAAGATGGTCGAGAATTGTAGAAGATTTCATGAACGATTTTAGAAAATTCTAGAGAGTTCCAAAGGTTCTGAAATTCTAGTTTGTGGAGAATTTTATTATAATAAACATCTATAGAATCTAGACAGGCATGTAAGACTTTGGAGATTTTTTTAAGATTCTAGAGTATTTTAGTAGACTCAATGTAAGACTTTGGAGATTTTTTTAACATTCTAGAGTATTTTAGCAGATTCAATTCGGGAATTTGATGTTTTGAAAATTTGGTAATTTCATAATTGATAAATCTAAATTCTTGTGAGCAATTTTAGCAGCCAAGAATTTTTTTACGTCATTAATTTTTAGTCGACAAACTTTCTGTTCGGAAGTACATTTGCTGTCGGAATTAACTTCAACGAGTCATTAAAATTATTTTTCGGGAATATTCTAGAGCTTCTGATATAATATTTTTATGATTTAATTGCTGGTTTAGTTGCAAACAATATAATTCCATTTGTTAACGAAATTGATGTTTTCTTATAAAAATGGTGTATTTATTAACTTTTATTGGCTTCCTTGGTATTTTTAAACGAAACAAATTTCCCCCTTTTCTCCCTTTTTTCGAGAAAGAAACCCCCTATTTTCCCTAAAATTGGACTATTGAATCGCCATGCTTCCTGTAATAATTGATGATATTTCATTCGTATATAAAATTATAGAATATTTTTTCTTGTTTCCTACTGAATCGCTGTGATTCATGTAATAATTGATGACATTTCATTCGTATATAAAATTATAGAATATTTCTTCTTTTTTCTGTGTAAATGAAATAAAAATAAGATAATTGTACAGGATCATTTTGAATAATTTTCCTCCTGGCTTACGTCAAAGTACTCCTGAGAGATATTGGGATGACCACTGGTCAGTTTGGTTTGTAACCGCAATAGCCACGAGAATACACACACTGCACAGTATATACTAATGCACTGCTTACAGGGAATCGGTTGCGGTTACTAAATTCATTCATGACATTCGAGAAGAAAGTGGCAAGTGTCGAAAATACAAATACAAGTCACATTTATCTCAATCCTCACTCTTATTCTTCCTTTTAAAATAAGGATCTCTTTCACTGCCTCTTGTAATTTAATATTACATTTCTTTTTTTAAATCTTCTAGCACACATTCTTCAAACAAAATATTGAACATCTCAGAAGCTAGCAAAAATATCAAAAAGCAGAAACTGATTATATAAAACAGACAATAGACAAGTAATAAAATGAATTCAAATAAGAATAGAAGTCTAGAAAACAAATAAAAATGATTTTATACACTGCATTTTATAAAATAGCTGGATGGATACTAAAATACTTATAAAATATAATACTTGATCTAAATTGTTTTCTCAAATATTGATAGCAGAAAGTATATCCAAATTCTTGATTTAAAATAAGGGAAATCCAACTTGAATGTAGAATCAAACTCATGATCAGAAGGAGATCAGCATAATCGTAAATTTCTGTACGAATCCACAATTTTTATGCTATTCATAGATATTCATTTATTTTACACTGTGTGAAATCGAATGTTTGAAGCACCCTGAGAAATTATCATAACAAGAAGAAAGTTGAGACTCAATTCTAAGATTTCGCAACAGGTGAAGATTTTTTTACTTTCTGGTACTAATTATAGATCGCAGAAGGGGATGAATGGTCATTGAAATGAAAGGAAAGATCTGCACGTATTTATTCGCACGTACATCATCGGTTGCTTGGCCAGCTGGTACAAACCTAACTAGAGATAACGGTAAAAGGGAAATCATTTTAAGTGTCGCTTTGCATTCCTTCGCACATGCACACTTGCAATGAGCAATGAATCCTTTAATTATCTGTTAAATTATTTGCAACTAATTCTCTTAAATATAAAAGAAACTGCAATTTGAATAGAGAAGCATAAAGGGGATTAAAAGTGATAAAGAAATTGATTGAATGATTAAATCTTTAAATTGTAGCACTATTTTATTTAAAAAACATTTCAAATCGTCAAGTAGAGAAGTAGACTTCTTCAAAGCAAAGGTTTCTTCTATCCTTTGATCCTTTGATCCTGAAGCATGTTCTGATTCTGGATCATTTTTTCCTAAATCATATTCTTTAATCAGATTTAAATAATCAACAAACAATAAAAAATCCTCTGGAGCAAAGATTGACTTATGAAAAGAGGAAATCAAGCTCTAATTGAAATGAAGCTAGAGCTTTTTTTCGATACAATGGACTCGATACGTGACTGATTTTGTCTGAAAAAAAACGACACAATTTCCTTACTTTTTATGCGTCACACTTTTTGTTTGTTTTATATTGAGAACAATTACTCGATCCTGCTATTGTATCGTTGGACACTAAGAAGCGTATAATCGGGGAATTTGAAAGTATAATCTGAGTATTTTGGCTTTTACATGCAAGAGTGGTGACAGCTCAAGGCATTGTTCATTATTTGGCTACTGGATTCCCCAATTCAATGTCAACAGTGCAGCATACAATTTAGACAAATTTAAATAAATACAACAATGATAAACAATAAAACAGATTTTCTACGAAAGAAAAAATTTCCTGAAAAAATACAATCATTTAATTTAATTTAAAAATACAATCAATTTAATCGTTAGAATTAAATAACTTCTAATAAATCATTTTGAACAATTAAAAATTGCTTAACTTTTTGGTGTCACTTATACAAACATTTAAAGTTGTTTTCGAGAACAACTTCCTTAATTTTAGTGAATAAACTTTAGGGCAATTTTTTCAGTATTGGCATGTCGTGAAGATGATTTTTAGATCAGAAAATATTTAATATATACTTTTGTGTAGTTTTAAATTTGAGGATCAAGATTTATTCTATTTCCTATTTTATTTTTTACTTTGAATATTATATTGAAGTAGGTAAAGAATTAAAAAAAAGAATACGGATAAAAATTTCTGGTTTGTCTCTTAATATTACTGATACGTCACTCGAGTCTCCAGTCAATCAGATCCACCTGTATGGTATAGTAAGCATAGAATGAATCATCAACCTGAACTCAGAGACATCAATATAAATACAACCTATCATTATTCTTCGGCGCATTTCCGTCAGGATTCCAAGTATCTGAAGAAGCATTCATATTAAAATTTAGCCATGCAAATTACAATGCCATCCGGATAATAAAAAATTATAATACATATGCCTATACTGCTTATGATACTTATAAAAATTTTATATTAAAAAACTGAGTCAGGTATCTTTATTCCACTTTTAATATTCTAATCAGATAGTCAAATTTTTCCGAAAATGAAGTTTATTAAAGGTTCGAATTGAATATTTATGTTCAAAGAATCATGATCGTACCAACTTTATAATGTTATAGGAGTTGTTAAAAAAAAATTAAAATTTTTTTTTAATGAAATGTTTCTTCAGTAAGATTATTAAAATATTTTTTCAATAAAATACTTCTCTCAATTATTCTTCATTGAATTCATTAAAATAGTTCATTAAAATATTTTTTCAATAAAATACTTCTCTCAATTATTCTTCATTGAAACATTTCTTGAATAATATATTACTACTATTGAAACATTTCTTCAGTTTATAAAAAATTCTAGGTATGAACAAAACTTGCCATGGATTTTGAAAGATAGAAAAGCAGAATTCTTGACATGTCTTGTAAAGATTTTAAGGTGAATGGAATTTTCATTTCACCGAGTAGTTGGCTTTCTTGTTACCAAGTACGGCCCTCTGACCCGGTGCCGGATACGACATGGCGTGCAAACATTGCTTGCGTATCAACTTCAAATTATGTGCTGTTTCAATTTCGCATTTTAATTAAATTTTTGTATTTTTTTATTTCTCTTTAGGAAACAAGTTGCTTTTTATCTTTCTGTACTTTATTAAAAGGAGGCTGGAAATAAAGTCTATTAAAATATTAATTGTTCACTGCACTTTTTTTCATACATTATTTTATGGATAAGAAATCACGTCATGAGATCAAAGACGGCAGAAAATGTTTCTTACTATATATATTTATTTATTTTAGAAGTTAACTTCTTTCAATTGAAAATAGAAATTATTGATGTATTGAATTAATTTATATTTAAATTAATTTCGTAGAAAATGTTGATGTATGTAGTTGGCTTTAGGCTTTAGGGTCAGGTGAATTGAAACCAATTAAATTGCTTCAAACGTTTCGGCACACAATGGTGGCCCCCATCAGTGAATTCAATACAATCTCCCCACCGATTATTTAAATTAATATTTAAATTAATTATATTGAATAATAGTGATGAAGACTGTAAAATAATTTTTCTTAATTATTTCTGTTGTAGAATAACGAGGAAACTACCACATGATGCCTTATTACAACAGTGGTCATGGACCTGCAGCCTATAATAAAGGTAATTTTTTAAAAACCTCGGAATAGGTATAAAAATACTTGAAACAAGTTTTAATAACGTAAAACAAGAGGAAATTTAATTTTACAATTTCCTACGCTGAGAGATATTTTATTCTGAATAGAAAATAGATTGCAGCTGTAATGAACTTTTCTCTTTGATATGGGAATAACGAACATACGTGTAATGATCAATACAATTTTCCCATGTTGTTATAATGATTGGTGATAAAAGATAAAATTCCACCTTATTTTTAAACACAAATCCTTAATTAAAAAAATTTCAATACCACTTTTTTTGCAAATAATATTTTTTATGAGGATCAGTTCATTATTTAAATTAAGGGCAAATTAATAAAATAAATAAATCAAAGTAAATAAGTCAAATCATTATTTAAATTAAGGGCAAATTAATAAAATAAATAAATCACAGTTTGAAATGAATATATATGGTACTTTGAAATTACTAAAACATGGAATACATTAAAGCACACTTACTTTTCTGACTTTTTCTTCCTCCTGGCATTTTGAAGTTAAATCTCGGCGAGACAGGGATTTGCGAGAAATTTGCATTAATCTGCCCTTTTTCAGATGGGAACTCGAGTGGTCCATCAAGCACATCCGGAGGTCGGGTTGGTGGATCAGAACCAACTTATATGATGGAACACTTAGCTACATTCACAGTCACAAAAGAAACTGGAATAGTTTATCCAGCTGATGGAATGCGACGCCTTTTACAACTGGAAAAAAGTAACGGTATTTGGAGTCAGAAGATGCAACTTCGCCTCGAGCGAAATTGGGTTCTCATAATGGATAACGAAACTGGGGTAAAAATTTCTCTAAAAAAATCAAAACTTATTTCTATAATTCAGAGCCCAATTAACAAATCAAAATCTGGTTTAGAAATCTTATGCATAACTTTCCGTTTTCACTTTTCCAATCTTCTTTTCTCAAATGACATAATAAAGTAATAAATCCCTTCGACTTCGTTCTTATCTCTGAAATTTTTTAATTTACAAATTAAAAATCAGCTGTGGCATTTGAAATGTCATAAGTTAGCTTCTGTAAAGAATCTAACTTATGACTCTCTGAAAAAATTTAAAGCCTGAAAGTGAAGAGTGAATTCGGAAATCTGGTTGAGAAATTAGAATTTAATTTAGAAATTAAAATCTTCTTTAATCTTTAAATCTTCTTTAATCTCTAATTTAGAAATGAAAATCTTCAATTATATAATTGTCTATTATAACATCTTTTTCAAAAATTAAGATATTAAGTCGATTTCAATTTTGTTACAAAATTTTGATTGAAGCAACATTTCCTTTCCAGGCAAATCCAAGATGTTATTTGATCAGGGAAAAATTTGTAGATGGGTATTTTATATACTTGTCTTAGTTATTTTTGACAGATTTACATCTATTGAAATTGGTGATAACAAAGAAAAATTTCAAAATATTTAAATCTGTTAAAAAATATTTAATAGACACATGTAAATATTAGAAAATTAGAAAATTAGAAAATTATTATTAGAAAATTCTTTACAATTCAAGCAATTTTAATGTCCAAAAATGCAACTGAAATTTCAGATACCGATAATTAAAAGGGATTTTAATGCACTTTAGCTGAATTTTAATGCACTTGTAACTGAAAATTCATTCCTGAAAATATTTTTCTTTCTATATTTATGTGCTGGAATGGTATTTTTAATTTCTTTTCATAAACAAATTGTATAGTTATTATCATTCTATAATTCACAGAAGCCTGAAAATATAATTTTTACAGAATAATGGAGTTAGAATCCAAAAGGCTGGTGCTATAATCATGCTAACGTGAACTGATCTCCCAAAACTAAACCTACACGAAGTTTCAAATTTAAAATGTTCAAAATTACACAATTTTCAATTTAAATTCTTTGTAGTTAAATAATTATAAAGTAGAAAAGGTTAAAATTGGAATAATTACATGTTAACAAAATTCAAAATTATATGATTCTAATTTAAATAACTCAAAATTTTATAATTTAAAAAAGAAAGCCTTTTAATACTTGACCAACTATAAATTCAGAACACTCAAAATCGCAGTTTAAGATTTAAACATTACTCATTTTTCTACATAAATTTTTCAGAATTAAACAATTTCCAATTAAAAACCTTAATAATTGGTAACAATTTTGAAGTGAAAAAATTTAAAGAATAATTTCAATGAAACTTTAAAAATTAGAGAATTTCAAATTAACGCAGCGTTTGAAATTCAGGAATTAATAATTATTTTTATTTTGAATCGCTCAAGCTTGTATGTTTTTAATTTTGAATTTGTAGTAAAAATATGAGTAAAAGTGTTTTTTGAGGCCCTTGAAATAAAGTGTTCAATTTGGGTGGTTTATTCTGCTTCTTAATTGTATAATTTTAAATTGTTTTTTGTTTTAAAATTTAAACGATGTAAAAGAATTTTTAACGGGAATGTTATATTTTGCTAAAAATTTCAAGTTTTTGAAAAACCCAAATTAAAACGGTTTAAAATTTGAAACCATTAGTT
>JBAGKK010037214.1:0-10690 GCA_037177015.1 Euceroptres primus | reverse complement strand
TACTTGATTGTACTCTTAATCACTTTTCAAATTCATTGAAGTTCAGAGCTCTAATTCCTCTATTTGAATCTGCTACTGGCCCTTATTCTTCAGATTCAATAGAATCGTGGGAAACTCGCGACCCGTAAGACCGCAGAACTTGCTTTCCCAAATTTCGCGGTTCCATTTAAGGATTAAGTTCATTGGGACGAGAGAAAATCCGACTGGATCGGTAAAGTAAGACTGAAGTTGGTAAAAGGAAAAGAAGAGATGAAACAGAGCTCCGCGGTTATCGCAGAAAAAAAAATAAAAGGGAAATTCACCATTTTAATGAGTAAGATATCTTTTCATTCGGGGTACATATTAATTAAAAAATGTTAATTCTTATGCGACAACATTTTATTTACAGACTTGGAAACAATCTGCTCATACCTACATTTAAAAAAGGCTTCTCTTTCTAAAATTCTTACGTTCTAGTTAGTAATTTGAAATTGTAACATAAAATTGTAAGCCAATTATTTAATTGAATTAGATCTCAATATACATTTTTGTCTTTGAAACTAGGCACCTAATTTGTTTTAATTTAGAAGTTCTATACTGCATATTTAACTTGATTTTTGAACGGGAGAGGATAAAAATGTTTGAGCTTTTGGTTGTGCTACGAGGCAGAACGAAGATAATCATAATGGTACTTCCACTAATGAAGAAGAGAAGAAATGCAGAACCCTGCAGCAGTACCTATTTCTCGTCGTCAGGGGAGTCATACATTTGAGACACCCTTTTTCTCCTTTTTACCCTTTCCACCCCACCATATTATTACAAGAACCAGCCCCACGATGTTTCTCCACAAAATGTAATCATGTATGCAATAACTCGAGCAGACGAGCTCATTTACGTGTACTATAATTACATTTTGATACTTCTAACAACTTGCATGTAACTCGAATACTTCCTCCCTGTTGATGCAAAGAATGCCACACTCAAGTGCAGAGGAAACTTAGTAACGAGGAACTTAAAAGTTTGGATAGTTGCAGTTTTAGATGAGCGTGAACTTATCATAGTAAATTCATTTAAAGAATTTATAATTATATTCTGAAGTTGTTCTACTTAAGAAATTGTTTAAAGTTAAACAATTTCTTAAGTAAAACAACTTTAATATTAAAATAATAAAACTTGCTGAAAGAAGGTCTTACCCTATTGTTCGAATTGTTTGATGAAAAAAATTCTATCACGATTTCAGGACCTTTTAAAAAATTACAGGTATTTTCAACACCAGTTATTGAATTGGAACAGTGAAATATTCAATTACAAAAGGAGGAATATTGGAGAGTATTTCATTTAGTTGATTTTCAGTAAAAGCTGATAGAAAGCTCTAAAAGTGTTCAGTCGATAAAAGCATTAGCTCGATTTTATGTCACGAAAGAAAATGATTGGATTTTTTCGTTTTAGTAAAAATTAGACACAAGTTGGACAAAAATGCATCCTGTATCGATCACGGAGAGACTGAACTCTCTTTCTGATTGTGTTTACGTTCTCCGAAGCTGCAGGGTACCCACCAAATTAGTTTTGCATACAAATAGACTTCCATATTGCAACGGCGTAGCTTGAATTTACGTTGGTCATTCAAGGCACTTTCAAAGGATATCCCCATGTTTTTTGGCTCAACGTGCGAAGCTGATACTGCAAACTAACAAGAGGGAATATTGAACATGAAATAAATTCACTTACTCTCGTACACCGACTTTTAAAATATTTTTAGAAATTTTTTCCTCAGTCTTCATTTTTTTTATATGTACATAAAACTATGCCTGTGGTTTAGACTAGTTATTTATAAAACGATATTTAAATATATGTTGGAAATATGAATATTTTAAATTCTCGGAAACTGTAACAAATGCTTAAAAAGTTTAAATGCTTTGAGAAATAATATGCTCCACCCTTTGAAAAATGAAATTTAAATTTTATTTTTATTTTTTTTCACATTTTCGATGCCCTTCTCAAAGTTTTTAAACTCGCGAAATAAATTTAATTTATATATCATCGTTTAATGGAAAATATGCAAGAGGAAAAGTTGAGCGAGTACACGAGACTCATTTTCCTTCAAGTCCTGTTTATCATTTTTCTGCATCGTACAATGAGAATCCTTGATGGTAGCTACGGTTCAGGCAGACTTTTAACAACGTGAAACTTATTCTTCTTGTGAATAAGTGAATCGACGGAGCTCGCTCTACCTTCTTAAGATGGGGAAGTTTGATTATGATGGTAATTAAGTTATCCTCTGAAAGTGCCTGGAGTCTTGGTACTTCGCTTAAAAAGCCCTTTCGATTGCTCAAAAGATTCTCTATATCGGGAACTATTGTACGGACAACGGAAAGTTTCGTTTTTGTTCAGCCAGTAGCTCCTACTGGAGAAAATGTTATTTCTAAAAAGAATTAAAAGTAAGAGGAAACTTAAAAATTGCTTTACTAGAAACTACCAAAGTTTTATACTTAAAAAAATTTTAGAATGAATCTATTTAGTTTAATTTATTTTAAGTCAGCTTAGTTTATTTTTAATTGTTTTGAATGTCCAAAACTGGTCCAAAACTTGTGTCCAAACTTGAATGTCCTTTTCTAAAACCTATTAAATTAATAATACAATTTTTCATCTAATTTTGCGGTAAATTATCTTTATGAATACAATTACTTAGAAGCTAGACCGGTGGCGTTAGATCAAAAACATCGAAAAAAGGCTGATCTCATGACTAATGTCTCTTCAGAAAGTTGTAGGGGAGGATGTATAGAATAAAAATTTCGAATTGCCTCGGTGTTAGAGTTGCAGATTTTTTTTATTCAACAATTTCTTAAAAAAAACAAATTTGACCCTGTTTTTAAAGTTAAAAGTGTAAATAACTCATAAACGGTGCATTTTAAGACCACAAAACCGTCTTATGATTTTGTTTAGAAATAAAAAAAAACTAATAATTTTATGTATTTTCATACTATAATTTTCATTTGTTATTGCAGAATAGTGTAAAAACGGAAATTTTTTGCAAAAAAAAATAGTGTTTAAATAAGTGCCCTAATTTGTCGTTTAAAACTAATTTACACATATGACTATATAATAATCATAAAGTTGGCGTTACGACCTTTGGATTTAAAGAAATGACTAACATCGATCAAATTGTTGTCTCGCAAATCAATTGTTAATTAAGGTTCTCTTATTATTTGGCTAATATTCAACAGCGTGTATGTAAAAAACTATTTATTTTACATTGGTCATACTTAAATGAATGATAGTTGTCAATGTCAGCTTTAATTTATAATCATAAAAGATACGTGTTTTCCATTATTATAAACAATTACAGCCGTTTTTAAAAATTGTCAATTTTTATGCTTATAAATAAATTGATTATCTCGGCTGTTTATAGCACTAGAAAAATAAAAAAGAGGCTAGAAAGAGGACATAAGGACTCACATTTAAAAAAAAATGTTTATGATACGACAAATAGAAGCGGGGTCAGGGGGCGTTAAAGTCACCTACTGATTACAGGTGCGCGATCATACATAGAGCGAACAACAAAACTTTTAGTTATTCGTTGAAAAGTTATCTTTTAATTCATAAAATGCTATTATGATTGAGTAAGAACTTTGTTAAAAAAATAAATAAAATAAATGAAGAACGTTACTTCGATTTCACTCATGCAGGTGCAAATTTCTTGAGAAAGTGACGATTCAAATTTGAACGCACTGGACTAAAATTGCTTTTAAGAAAAAGAATTGTTCTATTTTCCTTATTAATGCACACAGAAATCCCATTCAAAAACTTTCTCCAACTACTTTCATCAATCCAAAGCCAAATCCAAGATCAGATTTTAAAAATTATTGAAAATTAAAAAGTTATAAGTAATTAAAATTTTTTTTATTTTTGCAAGTTACAAAATTAGTCTGTTAACAATGAAAATGTATTGTTTTATTGAAGTAGCCTATTTTCTGTTAAACAAAGGTACAATTTTAATTTATTTTGATTAATTTAATTGTTCATTAAGGTAGTATTCTACTTTGAACGCTTGAAAAAAAGCTATTTTTTTGAATTTTTTCTGGGATTATTAATAATGATATCGATGTAGGGTTTATTGGGCTTAATAAATACACTCTTAAAATAAATTTAAAAATTCTTTTCATTTGTTTTATGCACTTTTTATACATAAAAACATCAGTCAAAGACAACTCCTCAAAAAGTAGGTAGGTTCGCGATGTAAAAATCTCGAGAATGGGCGGTCTGAAACAAAAAAAATAAACAGTTTTAGATTCAGTATGACTCCAGCAACCGGCTAAACTAGGATTATTTTATACTTTTAATTTTAACTATATTTGCAACTATATTTGCAAAAAACTGTAAAAATAAACCCACTTTTTCCTTTTTTTTTTTGTTTTTCGCCGCCATTTTGTTATTTTTGCATTTATATCAGAAATCCTAGTTCAGAGTGTATTTATTAAGCTTAACAAACCCTACATTGATGTCATTATTAATAATCTCAAAAAAATTCACAAAAATAGCTTTTTTTTCGAGTGTTCAAAGTAGAATACTGCCTCAATAGAAAAAATAAGATTAGATGAATAAAAATTGTACAACTATTTTGTAATTTAGATACAATGTAAAATAAACAAAAATGAAAAAAATAACATTTTTTTGTATAAATTTTATTGCATGAAAATACATTTTTTGATGCATTTTTTATCATAATATATCACATTATATACCTTATAAAACTACTAATGATTGTACATATTCAAGTTTGTTTAAATAAATTTTCAGCGCATAAAAAAAGACAATAATTTTGCGTTTACATACATTCCAACGTCTAATTTTGTAAATTGAAGATAAATTTTATAAAAGGAAAGAAAAAAATCAATTATTTAATTTTTTTTTATCAATTTTTTGTTATTATTAACAATTAAATTAATTAAAATAAATTAAAATTGTACCTTTGTTTAACAGAAAATAGGCCACTTCAATAAAACAATACATTTTCATTGTTAACAGACTAATTTCGTAACTTGAAAAAATAATAAATTTTTTGATTGTTTATAACTTTTTAATTTTTAATCATTTTTAAAATCTGATCTTGGATTTGGCTTTAGACTGATGAAAGTGTTTGGAAAAAGTTTTAGAATGGGCTTTCTGTAAACTTATACAAAAAAATGTTATTTTTTTATTTTTATTTATTTTACATTGTATCCAAATTACAAAATGGTTGTACAATTTTTATTCATCTAATCTTATTTTTTCTATTGCGGCAATATTCTACTTTGAACGCTCGAAAAAAAGCTATTTTTGTGAATTTTTTCTGAGATTATTAATAATGACATCAATGTAAGATTTGTTAAGGTTAATAAAGACACTCTTGAAATATATTTTTAAAAAATTTTTTATTTATTTTATGTACTTTTTATATATAAAAACGTCAGTCAAAGTCAACTCCTCAAAAAATAGGTAGGTCCGCGCTGTTGTAAAAATCTCGAGAATGGGCGGTCTGAAATAAAAAAGTTAACAGTTTTAGATTCAGTTTGACTTCAGCAACCGGCTGAACTAGGATTTCTGATATAATGCAAAAATAACAAAATGGCGGCGAAAAAAGAATGAAAAAAGTGGGTTTATTTTCACAGTTTTTTGCAAAAAAAATATAGTTAAAATTCAAATTATAAAATAATCCTAGTTTAGCCGGTTGCTGGAGTCATACTAAATCTAAAACTGTTTAATTTTTTTGTTTCAGACCGCCCATTTTCGAGATTTTTACAACAGCGCGGACCTACCTACTTTTTGAGTTGTCTTTGACTGATGTTTTTATGTATAAAAAGTGCATAAAACAAATGAAAAGAATTTTTAAATGTATTTTAAGAGTGTATTTATTAAGCCTAATAAACCCTACATCAATATCATTATTAATAATCTCAGAAAAAATTCACGAAAATAGCTTTTTTTTCAAGCGTTCAAAGTAGAATACTGCCTTAATGAACAATTAAAATTATCAAAATAATTTAAAATTGAACCTTTGATTAACAGAAAATAGGCCACTTCAATAAAACAATACATTTTTATTGTTAACAGAATAATTTCGTAACTTGTAAAAATAAAAAAATTTTAATTGCTTATAACTTTTCAATTTTCAATAATTTTTAAAATCTGATCTTGGATTTGGCTTTGGACTGATGAAAGTAGTTGGAGAAAGTTTTTGAATGGGCTTTCTATGTGCATTAATACGGAAAATAGAACAATTCTTTTTCTTAAAAGCAATATAAGTCCAGTGCGCTCAAATTTGAATCGTCACTTTCTCAAGAAATTTGCACCTGTATGAGTGAAATCGAAGTAACGTTCTTCATTTATTTTATTTATTTTTCTAACAAAGTTCTTACTCAATCATAATAGCATTTTATGAATTAAAAGATAACTTTTCAACGAATAACTATAATAGAAAATAGAAAATAGAAAATAGAAAGAGAAATAAATAAAAATAGAAATAGAAATAAATAAAAATAGAAATATAAATATAAATAGATAAATAAAAAATAAAATAAAAATTGAAATAGAAATAGAAATAAAAATAAAAATAGGAATAAAAATAAGAAGAAAAATAAAAATAAAAATAAAAATAGAAATAAAAAATAGAAAGTATAAAAATTCTTTTTCTTAAAAGCAATTTTAGTCCAGTGCGCTCAAATTTGAATCGTCACTTTCTCAAGAAATTTGCACCTGCCTTAGTGAAATCGAAGTAACGTTTTTCAAGTATTTTATTTATTTTTCTAACAAAGTTCTTACTCAATCATAATAGCATTTTATGAATTAAAAGATAACTTTTCAACGAATAACTAGAAGTTTTGTTGTTCGCTCTATGTATGATAGCGCACCTGTAATCAGTAGGTGATGTTAACGCCCCCTGGCCCCGCTTCTATTTGTCGTATCATAAACCTTTTTTTTTTTAAATGTGAGTGCTTACGTCCTCTTTCTAGTCTTTTTTTTTTATTTCTCTAATACTATAAACAGCCGAGATAATCAATTTATTTATAAGCATAAAAAATTGACAATTCTTAAAAACGGCTGTAATTGTTTATAATAATGGAAAACATGTATTTTTATGATTATAAATTAAAGCTGACATTGACAACAATTTAAATATGCCCAATGTAAAATAAATAGTTTTTTACTTACACGCTGTTGAATATTAGCCAAATAATAAGAGTACCTTAATTAACAATTGATTTGCGAGACAACAATTTGATCGATCTTGGTCATTTTTTTTTATCCAAATGTCGTAACGGCAACTTTATGATTTTCATATAGTCATACGTGTAAATTAGTTTTAAATAACAAATTAAGTCAATTATTTAAACACTATTGTTTTGCAAAAAAATTTTCGTTTTGACGTTATTTTGCAATAAAGAACGAAAATTAAAGTATGAAAATACACAAAATAATAATTTTTTTAGTTCTAAACAAAATCATAAGACGATTTTGTGGTCCTAAAATGCATCGTTTATGAGTTATTTACAATTTTAACTCGAAATTTTCATGTTATACATCCTCTCTTACAACTTTCTGAAGAATTTTACATTGGTAATTGACTTTTGATGTTTTTATCTAACCCCACCAGTCTAAGCTAATTGGATTGATTTTAATAAGTCCTCCATGATGAATCCTCTAATGTAGTCCTTCATGAAGCGAGTGTTCTCTCTGGTCAACACAAATCCGTTTTGACCTGTATTTGTATCCTATGTTCGAAACAAACACAACATCGATAGAGATCTTTCAAAGACCATCAGAGGGTGTATATGCCACAGTTTACTGGTCAATTGTGGCAGGTGGTATGGGATTTACTTGTAACAGGCTCAGCGAAGTAAGTTGCTAAAGCAACTTTGCCGACAGCTTCCTGATTGCTAGTTAGTCTACGTGTAATCGCGTCCAGGTTACCTCAGACCTTCCCGGTCCGTTCTCCATCTGCGTGCGCATCAAACGTGTATATAGGCACTTGGCCGTCCTAATTGATTTAATTAACGTCGTTCCGCAATTGCCACGTCGTCCCAATTATCCATGACGTTCGATGCTTCCCGCCATCCCTTGTTCTTCATTCCACTTTTATGCCTTCAAGATTAATCCAGTTTTTAGAAAAACTTCTTTAGCTCCATTCCATCATGCTACAATCTAACTTTATCGTTTCCACTATAAACTGAAAAATCTCAGATCGTTTGCTGAGAAAATCCGGTCTTTTATAACTCAAAAAAGCACTTCATTACAAATTTTAATGTCCCATAGATTTAAGGTATAAGCATAGAAGAAGAGAGCAGTAAAATATTTTTGAAAGTCAATTTCATTATCAGATCCCATGTTTTAATGGCATTCAGGCTGAAGGTTTTATTCAGTTTATTCAAGGTTTACTTTGTAATTTATAGAAGAAGTCTTCCAACTCTTTTGTGATTTTAAATTAAAGTAGATTGATCTTTAAAAGATGTTACATTTAATCAGGTTTGAATTGATCAAAGTTTTTAGGTTTGTTATAATCTCTCTTAATAAACGAAACCTAATCCATCTGATGATCAAAAGAGGGTTGATAATGATACAACTCGGGCAAACTATATATTAATATTGTATAGTAATATAGTTATACTCGTGCAAACTGTATAGTAATATTGTATAGTAATATAGTTATACTCTTGCAAACTGTATAGTAATATTGTATAGTAATATAGTTATACTCTTGCAAACTGTATAGTAATATTGTATAATAATATAGTCAGAGAAGACTCGTAACCACTCGTGTTACATCAGGTTGAATAGCAACAATCAATTACGAACTAACACTACATTGGTAGTGATTGCGTAGAAGCCAATTCCATTTCAAGCAGGTAGTTAGCATTTAGTCAGGTAAACTGATCACAGTAAGATATTACCATCATATGGTAATATTGCATTCAGGAATGAAGACTCAGTATGCAGAACCAGCTTATCAACTGTTTTCCCTTATCGCTGACATTTTCTCTGAAAAGAAAGCAATTTAGAAGAAGGGAATTCGCCTCAGGTGGATTCCTGGAGTCTATTTTTCTTTCGGTTGACGTCAAAAATTAAAATGACTTCTCTGGAAGCCAATCTGAGCCCTAATCACTGTACTCTCTTTGCTTCTCGTCCGCAATGGATAGTACCGAGTTATGAGTACGTAGCAACGTTTGTTATACGAGTTTACGTCACACAAGCTTTGCCTGAAGGAGCCTTATTAGATTCAGAGACTCTTGAGACGTGGAGCTATCCTCCGCAGCTGGAGGCATCCTTCCAGCTACCGTAAACCTGAAAGCAAATACAAACAAGCTGATTGCCCTCGAAGGTCCCCATCCGCCTCTAACCAGTGATTAAACAGAGCAATCTGCACTTGCCATCCTGGCAGTTCATGAACAAGGAGAAGGAGAACGATCTGTTCCACGACTGAAATACCTTGGACATGAAGGACAGAGAGAGAGAGAGAGAGAGAGGGGGGGGGCGAGAGAGAGAGAGAGAGAGAGAGAGAGAGTGGCAAATGCTAAGATTATGTTTGTTTGGGTCCATGCAAATTCATGAGTTCCTCGATGAACTGATGAATTGGTGAGTTCAAGCGAGATACTTGTGCAAGAGATGGTCCAGAATCACAGGATGCTAGACGTTCTTCGTTCAAGATTTTAGATATCTCACCAAAAAACATCTGAGATGCAAAAATCTCCGCCAAGTAAAAAGTTAGCAGGACCAAGAAATATTAAAGAATATAACCTTATTTAAGGGTCGCTGTCAAAAAGTTGTGAAACTCAAGTCCCGAGAGTTTTATACATTTTCATTATCTAATATATATATTTTTTAATACCACTGGGATAAAGTACTTACTTTTTAGTAAAATTTCCAAATTTAAGATGCGTTTGTTTAGAAATGGGAAATTAAAATATACCGAAAATGTCCACTCGCTAGCCTGACCCCAAATACAGATTCACAAACTAAAATTGCGAAATAATGAGAGCAAAATTTTATAAATAACTGATACTCATACGACCCGAGTCGAAATTTAGACCCTACTTTGAACCTACAGTTCCTTATTAGAACCTGCTATGACGCTATTTAAACCAATACCTTCTACTTTAAAGTTTTAAGTCCTATGAATGAATTATTAGAGCCTCCTTTGTCTCCATTTTTCAATCTACAGGCCCTACTTTGGATCTTTAAAACCTACAGTCTTCCAATTCTAGAACCGACTTTTACGCTGTAAAGAATCTTTAGAGCCTACATTTACCTATCTTAAGACCCTACTTTGACACAGTCTTCAAATTCAAACGCTATATAATCTTTTTTCTTCAATATAACAAAACAATTAATAATGAACCAAAAATTATTTGTTACACTGAGAGAAAAAATAGGTCAGGGCAACTTGAGTCAGCGTAGTTGAAATTGTCTTTGACTTTTTTTTGTAGTCAACAAGGTAGATTTGAATATAGTCGCAACAACATGAAAAACTAGCTGTTGCAACCAGGGATCCGAACGAAATGAAGGGTTATTTTTCGATATTTTCCAATTATTTCTATAAATTCAAAACAACTTGGCAAAATATTCAGCTGAATACAAGAAAGTACTGATATATTATAAAATTACCGAGGCAGAACCTCTAGATTATGGGGCATTTTAGTTTTATACTGAAAAGAACAAAAAGAAACGTAACGAAACTTTT